>ML782691.1:886017-903256 GCA_009831015.1 Picea engelmannii | reverse complement strand
TAAAGACTTGTTTAGCCATTTGATTAAGAAGAACCTAGCCTAGCCATTGCTACACTAGTTCCTCTTTTTCTTGAGTTAGTTTGAAACATAAATTGAAGAAAGAAGACGTCCTAGGCCTAATTAATTTTACACCTAGGGTTTGAGTCTTAGGGTTTGAAAAGCCTTGGCCCCAAACAACACTTTTCAGCCATAGATTTATGTTTTATAGCTAGCCGTTTTTGCCAAAGAGTCTTAAGGAAAGAGGGAGGAGCATGAGGCCTAGCTTTAGCTACACCGGAATGAGCCTCCTCCCCTTAGGGTTTTGATTTGGTGGCCCTGCCATTGCAGCACCATTAAACCTAACTCTCCCGTCCTTGGGTTTAAAATCTTTCCAAGCCTTTAGCTCTCTCTCTTTGACTCCATTTACCCAAGGCACTAGTCTAATAATGCAACGTTGAGAGTTTTGTAACAAAACAACCTTTCTATCTTCTAAAAAAATTGAAACCCTAACTAACCCTAGCGACTTTACTAACCCTAACTAGCTAGTGACGTCATGCCTATTTGATCTCTTGTTTGGCTTGAAACGTTGTGGCCTTGTCACCTAGCAATTGGCATTGATGTGTAGAAAATTTTCATTGGTTTAGTTTGCAAAACGTCCACTTCCTTGCCTCTCAAACTAACCTAAAATTAGGGCTGACGTCACCTTTGTAGCATAGTGACACAGCAACAACAATATTTATGTATGAGCACATTTATTGCGTTGTGATATAATAAAGATTGCTTTTATACATTGAATGCAAGTATCATTTTGTATTTATTGAAGAAGTATTATAAGGCATTGTCTTTGTTTGCAATCATTGACTTCGTCAATAATTCCATTTATCATTGTTCATATAATAATCGAAGATAATCATTAGCAATTGAAGTACTAACCACTGCTTGCACGCTTTAGTTTCATCATTGTCTTGTCTCGCAAACAGGTGCCCTTTTCAGTGGAATACCTTCTTTTGACTATCTCTCTTGGCAGTAATCCGTGAAAGGAAACCCTCATCTTGAATCCTTTAAATCTTAAGACCTTTCATAACCTTAGATTACTAGGGACGTCTCCCTTGGGATTAGCCACCGTGAATAGAAAGAGCTCTCCATCGAGGTGACAGTGGGTGGGGAAGCTCCTGTTACGCCACTTTGAGTCCTACCTCTAAGCTTCTAAGCCTACCCTACAAACTGAGCGATAACAGTACGTCTTATAGATATGTTTTCAAGATTGAGCAAAAATTTAAGCAGAAGAGGCGAGAGTTTGGATCTGCAAACTCCTCACAGTCAAAGCAAGGAAAATGTGGCCCCAACCCACATAGCAAGGGACATAGAAAATATGGACACTCTTAGGACAACTAGTCCAAGCCACAACACAAGAAGGGCAATGAGAAGACAAAAAAGGACACAATAAAATGGTGTGAATACATAAAATCCCTTGGCACAACACTGAAGAATGTCGCTCCAAGCAGTCACTCATAGACGAGTTGAAGGCTTTCGAGCTAGAGGTCAATTGTGATTCGGAATCAAATCCAGAAGGAGGGAAGTATATTATCGATGTTGAACCTAGTGCTAATGTCTCTACCACCAAAGTCCAGCCAAGCGAACCAAAAGAACCATAGGTAGGGGAACACCTCTTTCACTCACAAATGTGGGTAAAGGGGGCTCTGCTTCATTTCATTGTCGATAACGATAGTTAGAAGAACCTGATCTTAGTAGAGGTCATCAAGCAGCTAAACCTATTGTTGATGTCACACCCGCATCCCTACACCATCATCTGGCTTTGCCAAGGAAGAGATCTCTATGTCATCCAACAGTGTCATCTTCCCTACAACATCAATCCTTTTAAAGATGAGGTATTGTGTGATATTGCTTCCCTTGAAGTTTGTGATGTTATTTTACGACAACCATATTTGTGGAAGTGTCATGCTATGTAACAGTCTAGACCCCGCAGTGTTATTATTACTTTGGGTAGACAATATCCAGGATACAAGAGGTAGCATCGACAACCTTCTTCTTACTATGATCTGTGCTCACAGTAAGCAGAAGGTCGCCGCCACATCTATGTCCTCTACACAGAGCCTCTCTTTGCAGCAGAAGCAAGTGGAAGAGATCATGGAAGAGTACAAAGACATCTTATCCTCACCCATCAGGCTACCAACGCACTGCCAAATCAAGCATCCAATTGATCTAAGTCCTGGTGCACCTCTGCCTAATGGACCATTCTATCGTCATTCGTTGATGGAAAATGAAGAAATCAAGCGTTAGATCCAAGAGCTTCTTCAAGAGGGGCACACCAGACCCATGTCCTCCCCTTGTGGAAGCTCGATTATACTAGTGCAGAAGAAGGACGAGACCTGGCGACTCTGCATTGATTACAAAGTATTAAAAAAAATCATAGTCAGAAATCAATACCTAATTCCCAGGATTTATGACCTTCTTGACCAACTCAAGGGGGAAAATTTCTTCAACAAGATTGACCTAAAGTCTGGCTACCACCAGGTTCCCATCGAACCAACTGATGTACAGAAGACAACTTTCAAATCTAAAGAAGGTCTCTTTGAATGGTTGGTCATTCCCTTTGGCTTAACAAATGCACCAACCACTTTCATGAGGTTGATGGATGATGTATTGAGACCCTTCACTGACTCTTTTGTGGTGGTATATTCGGATGACATCCTCATCTTCAACAAAACTTTGGAGGAGCACATGCAACATATTCAACAAGATTTGAGCACTCTGTGAAAGCACAAGCTATATGTCAACTTGGAAAAATGTTCCTTTGCAATGAACATGGTCCAATACTTGGGCTACATTGTTGATGAGCATGGGGTACATGTTGATCCTGCTAAGATCCAAGTCATACATGACTGTACAGCCCCAACCACACTGATCGAGCTTCAGATATTCTTAGGACCAACCAACTTCTACCGACGGTTTTGGGATTCTCCCATATTTCATGGGCCCTCGGCCATGTGACCAAGGGCGGTGGCAGGGAAAAGTTTGTGTGGGGAAAGGAACAACAATGAGCATTTGAGGATCTGAAACATCGCTTGTGCTCAGTTCCAATACTCTCCTTGACTGATCTGCAACAACTGTTCGAGATTGAGACTGATGCATCTGACTATGTTGTAGGTGCAATTCTCACTTAGCATGGTCATACAGTGGAATACCATAGTGAGACACTCTCAAATACAGTCCAGAAATACCCCACCTATTACAAGGAAATGTATTCCATTGTACAAGCATGCCGTTAATGGAAACATTACATTCTAGGAAAGGAGACGATTATCCACACTAATCACAAGCCTCTGCAATTCATACAGATACAGGGGAAGTTGCAGAACAACCACTATTAAAAGTGGTCCACCTACCTGCAACAATTCCATCTCAACAACATCTGAGTGGCCCCAACTTTACCAGCAAGCTATGGAATTCACCACCACCTATCAGGTCTTGGGTACAGGCGTGATTGTCATCAATTTTCACATTCAGGACGGGTTGTTATGCCATCTGAACCATCTTTGTGTTCCTATAAGAGAGCGTGAAAAAATGATTTGGGAATCCCACTACAGTTGAATGGCAGGACATTTTGGCATGTAGAAAACTGTGGTCAATCTCCAAAAACATTTTTATTGGCCAAAACTTCGACAGGACGTCAACAAGTATATCAGATCTTGCACTACCTGTGCCATTGCCAAGCCAACCATCAAGAAGCAAGGCTTATACACCCCTCTTCCTACCCCCAAGAAGTTGTGGGAATCCATCTCGATGGATTACATGTCTGGCCTTCTGTCCACCAAGTAAGGAAATGATTGTGTATTTGTGGTCGTTGATCAATTTTCGAAGATGACCATCCTCACAGCCTACACGAAGAACATCACAACGGCAGTGTGGGTCCACTTTGGGATACCACAGACCATCATCTCCGATAGGGACAACAGGTTCCTCAACACATTCTAGTAGAGTCTCTGGTCACTGTTGGACACCAAGCTCACTAAATCCAATGCTTTCCACCCATAAATAGACGACGAAACATAGGTTGCCAATTGGATGATTGTTCACATCCTGCGCATTTACAACTCTAAGCATCTGCATACATGGGATGCGAGTCTTCCCTATGTTCAACACAATTACAACAGGGCTCTCCATAGCTTCACCAGCCATAGCCCATTTCAGGTGGGATTGGCATTCCAACCCTTGGGTCCCATTGTTGTTGCACGACCTCTTGCAACCACACAAACAAACTCTTCCCATGTTCAGTCTAAGACTGACAAATCCACTTGATTCATTGAGCGAATTCAGCGCATCTGCGAACAGGTCCATGGGATTTTTCAAAAAGCCAATGCTAAGTAAAAGTAGTGCCATGATAAACATAGGGTACCAAACCAGTTCCAGGTTGGAGACAAGGTCTGGTTGCATTTGTATAAGGAGCATCTTACATGGCCCCATCAAAAGCTCTACCCACTTCGCTATGGGCCTTACACCATCACCAAGGTTGTGGGTAGCAATGCTTTTGAGCTCAACACTCCACCCTTCCTTGGCTTACACCCAGTGTTCAATGTGGACCTCCTTTGACCATATTTTCCACCATTATTGGACACCTCGGAGATCACAGAATAGATGACACCAACAAAGCTCAACCCTAGTTGCATAGAACATGCATCCACTTATCAGATAGTGGACACACAGGTCAAGGGCACTTGTCAGTAGAGGATCCAACTTTATCGGGTTGTCAAGGAAGGGAAACTTCTACACCAAGGCAAGTGGATCACCCGTGGCCAAATTCAATAGAAGTTTCCTCACCTGATGGGGGAACTCAATGCAATGGAGACCATTGCTTCCTAAGGGGGGAGGACTGATCCAGGTGAATATTGGTGGCCACCCACCTATTCCAATTGGCTCCTCTTGACAGGTTTTAGTTCAACACGTTCTTATGTACTTCTTTGTAATTGTGGGTTCTACACTTTCGGGGCTGTTTGAAGCCCTACACATCTTCCAAGTGAATAGTGTTGGTCTCTCACCTAATCTAACTGGCTTATTTTGTATTTTTTCATGTTAACACATCTTGTTGTACTTCCAGGGTCATTTTGGAGTCCTAAACAATGTTTTTTTGGCTCGCCATAGTCAAACCGTAAACGAAGTCAGAGTTTGACGGCGTAATGTGTAGTTCTCTAAAAGACCTTTCCAACGGGCTATCACACGCCTAAAAAATTATGACCCCGGGAAGTTGAGGTACCAACTTACCCATAGGGGCCCACATAACTTTTGGTGTTTCATCTCCTAGGGTTAGGTTTTTGGATATCTAGGGTTTTAACATTCATGAGTAATGTTAAAAAGACCTATGGAGCCTCATTGTAATCATTCTACTCAGATGGATGTGCGTAGCAGCCACATCTCTTCTCAGAGATAACTACCACCATTCGAGCAAGTGTTTCAATTTTGCAATTTTATAGTTTCAACCTATTTCATTCATTCAATAGAAGATATTGTTCACTAGATATCTGTGTTTTTCTTCATATCTCTATGTTTATTGTATTCAGTCTATTAATTAGTCTGTTTTGCTCCTAAATCTGGATCATGTCAAGACCATATCTTCTCTCATACTTGTAATATTATGTTCTCCAGGATCACGAAAACTTATTGGCTAGTTAAATCCTTGCTAGCTTAGGTCGTGGCAAAACACGAGGAACAAGAGCAAGCCATTCTCCATACAATGAGGATATTTGAAGGTAAGTTCGAGGGAGTATGTAAAGCAGTGTTCGTAATTGGAATCTATGTATCCCAAGTCAATGAGGAAGTTGATGTTACTACCCACAAGCAAAGTTCACAAGTTTCAAAAGGAACATAAGAAAATCCCATCATTGTGCATGGAGGCTCGCAACTGTCAGGCTCGACACTGAGGGAGACAAAGAAATACAAGGAGCCAAAGGGAGAGACTGAGGAAGTCACAACTTCTCCATCCAATGCATAATGTTTGGTTTGTCTTTATGTCTTTCTAGTATCTTTGAACAATCAAAGGATAATATCTGAGATTGTCATTTTTTCATGTTTATGAACTGGATGATAAATGGACTCGTAGGAATAGAAAGAATATCGATGATAATACTAAAACGATGGAGGACCTGGTTTCCCTAGAGGGAAACCTCCACCAAACTCTGTTGTAAACTCTTTTTATACATAATGTGAAAATACTTTTGCGTGTTTTAGATTTTAAAAAGTAAATAGAAAGAAACATATAAATATTATTTAAGTAAATAGGAAGAAGCATATAAATGTGAACTTTTAAATAAGCTTTCGATATTGAATTTTATATACATTACAATTTTTATTTTTATTTTGTTATAATGCTCGGGGAAAACTCCTAAGTACTTCCCCTCGTTTTGAAGATGGTACCTAGAATAAACTCTAGAATCTTCAGGGCACAAGACCAATGAACAATATGGATCGAAACCATTACAATAATATACTTCTTAATAACTCAACTTGTCACTTGCAAAAATTAAACTTGGATAAAAAAGATAACAATTCCTCAATCACCTAAACCAAACCCAATTAATATATAAATTACAAATTTATTATAATATATTATTTATTTTTTAATATTTTTAATAAATTTTTAAACATACTTACTTTTATATATTTTAACATTTTTCATTTTTAATCCCTTTTAATTAAAAATTATAAACTAACATTTGTATTATTTTATAACCCACGCTCTCGTTCAAATCTCAAAAGCTAACCTTATAACAATTCAAATCTCAAAAGCTAACCTTATAACCTTTAATGAGAACTTCTTTTCATAAAAGTGAACATTCTCAAATTTAAACCAAAAATCAAACATACTCACTTTTTCTTTTAAATTACTTTAATTACTCCCTTACATTTTTATATATCTGCCAAATCTCATTAAACAAAATTAATTAATAATCCATGTACTCCATGAATGTTGAATGATAAAGTTAACAAAACTTATTGAGGAAGAATTCCCCACATGGACAACCTTGACTAATGCACATGGTGGATTGAAATGCTAGAGAGGGTTTTTTTTTAGGGGTTGAACTAATGTGCTTTCGAAGATGGAGACTTTAATTTGAGGTATATTAATTTAAAAAATATACAAATTTTTTTAAAATTAATTAAAAAAACAATATTTTTTTATTTTATTTTATTTTTTACTTTGGGAAATCAATTAGAAAAATGATACAAATTCTTTTGTCTCACTGAACACATAGTATAGATTTTTTCATCATTCAAATCTAAAAATGAATTTTCTTTTGTTGTTTTATTATTTAAATTTAAAATAAATAAATATATGTATGATAGGAAGGGAATGAAATTTTAATATAAAGAGGGTTTGAGTAGTTGGTAAAGTAGAGTGGTGATATTTTTTCTCATATCAAAATTTAATTATTTTTTATAATAAAGTTATTTTTTTTATTTTGTTATGGTTAGTCCAAGTAGCGATAGACAAAGATCTTAGTTGCTAGTGTTATCAACTTTTTTCCAATTAAAATATTTGATTAGGTGGCACTGAAAAAATGTTATTGGGGAATTCACTAGTTAGTGGTGATACTACCCTATTATGATTCAATTCTCCAAAAGTGCAGTGACATGTTTAGTCGATTTGTTAAGGGAGTTCTGTATGACTAATGTAAGCAAGTCGAACATGGTGATTGCTATAAATCCTACCTCTAGTGTTTGTAGATGTTTGTGAGTGTTAATTATGCAACACTAAACTTAAATAAGAAATATTTTAATAATTTCATTTTTATAAATCATCGACATTACTAGAAAAAATATATAGAATTATGTTAGCCATGTGAGGAAGTCACACAAAACTCCTCCTTATCCCTAATCTCATATTGTATTACATAAGTAAGGTCAATGCTATTATTATGTAATTAAAAGTTTAATGCACTTTTGATTGAGTCTTACTAAGGATTCTCAAAGCTATGAACAAAGAGAGTTGTTTAATCTTGTAAAAAACTTCCCATGGTCATCAAAATATGATGATATAAGAAGTCAAAGTTCCTATCGATCTGAAAATTGATTATTTTTTTATTATCATTTGGGTTAATTTAAGATTGAATAAAACCCTTAAAGACATCGCTCCACATGATCATGGTGGAACTCTAATAAGACTTTTTTACTAAAAGATAAGCTTATTCTGAAACATAAACATGACACGAAAAGTACTTATAAAAACTATTGATATGTATCAAAACATTTCTATTACTCCCATATAAATTCAACTTAATCAATATCAATTAGAAAGATCGTAATTTTAAATATAACCATTGTTTCATTTTTAAATGATTTAGAAAAATCATATAAAAATTAAAAACATAAAAACTTTTCCAAACATTTTTATGCCAGATACAACTTGTTGATTTGCTATTTTAGTTCTATATGAAAACAAGGGTTGCATGGCAACTTAGTCCCTGCCAAGTAGATTTGGAAATGGAGATGATAGCTGACACCCTATAATTATCGATGATGATGATTACTGTGAAACATGAACAATATGTTAACTAGGGGCTAGTTTCATWRTCTTAAAAGAAATCAATTTGTAAAGATTTTAAATGAAAMAAATTAACACTGATAACTATACCGTAAAAAAGATTGGAGTTCAAAGAATTCGACCTAGACTCACAAGGAATGGAGGATGACGTGTTGCTCCATGACACTTAGTTTATAGATTTGTCATATGCCCTATTGGTCAGGATCTCTGACCACATTTTTACTTTAATGTGGATGTTGTATAGTTTTGGGATTAACCTAAATTTCCTTCCAATTAAGTTAAGCTAGCCAAATGCAAATTGCATTTTAAAAATATTCAATTTTTCTTTTTGAAAATAAACCTTTCAAATTTAATAATAAATATTTTTATATAATATTTATTATATTACATAATAAATATAATCTAAATAATATATTAGATAATAAATATAATATAAATATAATAATAGATAATATATTAGATAATAAATATAATAATGCATAATAATAAATATATAGTAAAACTTTTTATATTTAGATATGGTGATTGGTAAAATTCATTGATTATGTAATTAATTCTACATATTGAAAGAGGTGAAGGGAGCAATAACACTTCAATTATAGCAATCAATTAGAAATGAGAAACACAAATATTTATATTATATTCAAAAATATATATTTATTTTCTTATGTTAAACATTACATTGCATACACAAATTTATGGTAAAAAGCAAATTAATGTCACATCAAAAGAAAACTATTGCTATAGTCCCATGGACTAATAAGAAGTCTCAAGTCTATCTTAAAAGATAAAAAGAAGGTAGTAGGGGCCACAATCTTCACTCAAAATGTCAAATTTATCTAATAAAAAAAAAAGAGGTGGTAGGGGTTACTTTTTAGTCAATTGTTTGATGATGTTTGTGATTTTAAGTCATATAATAACTTCATATTCTAAAGAAGATGGCAGGGCCACAATTTTCATAGAAACATTACACCCAAATCCACCACAAAACAAAAACAACTACATATTTACATAAACATGTGGATTAGGTTGAGTTTATAACAAAAACACCCACATATTTACATAAACATGTGGATTAGATTGAGTTTATAACAAAAACACCTGCATATTTAAACATGTGGATTAGGTTGAGTTTATAATAATTACACCTGCATATTTAAACATGTGGATTAAGTTGAGTTTATAATAATTACACGACATTTCAGAGAAACATTACACCCAAGTCCACCATAAAACAACACAAAACAAAAACACCTACATGTTTAACAAAACAAAAACACCTACATGTTTATGTAAACATGTAGATTACGTTAGATTTACATGGCAAATAATCCAATTATAATATATAGAAAAGTTAATGGTGGGTCAAATGAGAACAAAAGTGGATTAGGTTAGATTTACCTGGCCAATAATGCAATTATAATATATAGAAAAGTTAATGGTGGGTCAAATGAGAACAAATAGACAACACAAGATCATGTTGTCAACATCAAATTGAAAGTGAAACCAACATGCAATCTATGCTTATAGATTTAAAATCCAACCACCTATCAAAAGCTAGGTGGACATGACAAGTCGACACATTCAACCAACCCCATGGTGTTATTCCCTTCCAAACTATATTTATATATACAAATCAATTAAAAATAAAAAAGGAGAATACCAAGCATTATTGGATACTTACTTTGACACCTTTGAAGAGTTTGTCTATAATGGCATCCTAACTATATTTATATATACAAATTAATTAAAAATAAAAAAAATAACTATATTTATATATACAAATCAATTAAAAATAAAAAAGGACAATGCCAAGCATTATTGGATACTTACTTTGACACCTTTGAAGAGTTTGGCCTATAATGGCATCCTATTTTTCAAGTTTAAAAGCAAAGAAGGAGAATCCCAAGCATTATTGGATACTTAGTTTGACACCTTCAAAGAGTTTGGCCTACGATGGCATGCTCACAAATATAACATACTTGTATAGAATTAATGAACTTGGTTTTCAAATTTGAATTCTTTCCTCTAAAAGGTTTCACTTTCCCTTTGAACATTTTATTGCTAGAGTAAGTTGTTGTTGATAGAATAAAAATATATTGGTCTATGCCTAGAGGATTGATTCAATGTTCTTTGGATAATGAATTACTATTTGTTTATATGTATAAGATTTTTTCAAATTGGAGTTTAATTTCCATTGAGATGTAATATAAGAGAAAAAAGGTCATGTTTTTTTTAGGTTTTTGGATAGTAGTGGTTTGTTTATTAAATTGCAAACTAAAAGGTTTCACTTTCCCTTTTAGCATTTTATTGCGAGAGTAAGTTGTTGTTGATAGAATAAAAAGATATTGGTCTATGCATAGAGGATTGATTCAACGTTGTTTTTTTGAGAATGAATTGCTATTTATTTGTTTATATGTAGAAGACTTTTTCAAATTGGAGTTTAATTCCTAATGGGATATAGTATAAATGGGATATAGTATAAGTGGTGAGAAAAAGGTCATGGTAGTGGTTTGTTTATAAAATTGTTTTAATTCTTATATAAAAAAAATTATGTTATTTTATATAAAAAATAAATTGTTTAGTTTTTTTTTTAAATATTAAAGTTTATTGACTTGAATAATTATTGGTAATTTGTTTGGGTACATTCATTTCTTTGGTCTCATAAACTAGTGATTATGGTTTTACTTCATATGTCAAAGTATTTATTTATGTAATATAAGCAAAGGTCTCTTTGGTGACATTGTGTTGGAAAGTGACAATTGTACCTGAACTCAACCTTAATATTATAAACATGTTTCATTTCATTGTAGACTTCGCTTGAACATGGTTATGCGACGGGTCTTCATGCTTGTAGGAAAAGTCTTCTCTGGTTACAAAAGGATAAAACTCATAAGCCTTCTTGGTGGAAAGATGTGAAGTTGGACAATCATTGGTTAAATTCAATTAAGATGTTAGAGTACTCAATGCTTGGTTGATCCCGATATCCCATTGGAAAGGTGTATCCGAGGACTACACATGTTTTCGTCACACTCTGACTTTGTCTATAGTGTGACTGTGGAGAGCCCTAAAAATGTTGTTTAGGGCCTCAAAATGACCCTGAAAGTTTGAGATCCAAAAATCTAGAAAAAAAAAAATGCCAAGATGAAAATTGTATGTGAGCCAGTTGGAAGAGGTGGGTGGCCACCGTTATCCACTTGGATCAATCCTCCCCCCCTTAGGAAGCAATGGTCTCTATTTTTTCGAGTTCCCCCATCAGATGAGGGAAGTTTTGTTGAACTTGGCCCCGGGTGAGCCACTTGCCTTGGTGCAGGAGCTTCCCCGCTTTGAAAAAATGATAACGTTGAAGCTTCTGTTAGCGAATACCCTTAACCTGTGTGTCCACGATATGATTAGTGGATGCATGTTTCATGCAGTCATGGTTGAGAGATGTCGGTGCCAAGTGTTCTTCTATCTCTAGGGTGTCCAATAATGGTGGAAAGTATGGTCGAAGGAGGTCCACATTAAACCCTGGGTGCAAGCCAAGGAAGGGGGGAATGTTGAGATCAAAAGAATTGTTACCCACAACCTTGGTGATGGTGTAAGGTCCATAGCGTAGTGGACGAAGCTTTCGATGGGGTCCAGTAAGGCGTTCTTTCTGCAAATGCAACCAAACTTTATCTGCCACCTGAAACTTGTGTGGCACTCGATGTTGATCATGGTGTTGCTTGTACTTGGCATTGGACTTCTGTAAAATATCATGAACTTGTTGGCGGATTTGTTGGGTTCGTTCAATGAATCGGGTGGCTTTGTTAGCTTCAATTTGAGCATGGGACGATTCTTCCTATGTGAATGCAAGGGGTAATGCAACATCCATGGGACCCAATGGTTGAAATCCCAACCCCACCTGAAATGGGCTGTGGCCAATTGAGCTATGTATGGCTCTATTGTAAATGTGTTGAACATAGGGAAGAATCTCATCCCATATGCGCGAATTCTTGGAATTTTACATGTGCAAGATATGTGCGATCATCCTATTAATGGCCTCGGTTTGGCCATCAGTTTGGGGGTGGAAGCTTGTGGATTTTGTGAGCTTGGTTTCTAGTCGTGACCAAAGGCTCAACCAGAATGTGTTGAGGAACTGACCGTCCTGATATGAGACGATGGTTTGTGGTATCCCAAATGTACCCATACTCGTTGGAACAAGAGCTTGGCAGTGGCCTCCACTGTGATGCTCTTCTTGTAGGCAGCCATAATCTCCATCTTGGAAAATTGAACAACAACCACAAAAACACAATCATTTTCCTACTTGGTTGAAGGAAGTCCCAACATTTAGTCCATCAAGATGGATTCCCAGAGCTTGTTGGGAGTAGGTAGAGAGGTGTACATGCCTTATTTCTTAATGGTGAGTTTGATAATGATGCAGGCCATGCAGGTCCTGACATGCTTGTTGACATCCTGTCGAAGTTTCGGCCAATATAAATGTTTTTGCAACACTGCCATTGTATTTTCTATGCGAAAGTGTCCTACCACCCAATTATAGTGAGCTTCCCAAATCAGCTTCACTCACTCGCTTGATGGGACATAGAGATGGTCCAAATGGCACAACAACCCGTCCTGAAGATGGAAATCAATGACACCTATGTTTGTGCCCAACATATGGTAAGTAGTGGAGAAGTCATGATCTCTCTCTTAGAGTTGGGGCCATCTGGAGGTCTCATGTCTACAGGAGTGTAACACCGTGGTTAGTGTCGCAATTGGAGGTCGACTGAGGCAGTCGACGATGCGGTTGGTGCTCTTTGTCTTATACTTGATGTTGAGATGGAATTGTTGCAATTATGTGGACCAATTCTGATGGCGGACATTTTGCAATTTTCCTTGTGTCTGCATGGACTGCAGAGGCTTATGATCAATGTGGATGTCTGTCTCCTTCCCAAGAATGTAATGCCTCCACTGGTGACATGATTGTATAATGGAGTACATTTCTTTGTTGTAATTGGGGTACTTACGAATGATATCTGATAATGTCTCACTATGATAAGCCATGGGATGTCCATGTTGAGTGAGAAATATGCCCACAACATATCCTAAAGCACTTGTCTCAATCTCAAAAAGCTATTGCAGGTCAGGTAATGAGAGAACCAGGGCTAAGGACAAGCACTACTTCAAATCATCGAACAAGTTTTGTTGCGTCTGGCCCCACACAAACTTTGCCTTGCCACCACCTTTGGTCACCTGGCTAAGAGCCCATGCAATGTGGGAGAATCCCAAGATGAACCTGCGATATAAATTGACAAGGCCTAAGAAGCTCCGAAGTTCAGTGAGTGAGGTCGGGGTTGACCAGTCACGAATGAACTGGATCTTGGTTGGATCGACATGTACTCCATGCTCATCAACAATGTAACCCAAGTACCGGACCTTGTTCATACCGAAGGGGCATTTTACCAAATTTACATACAACTTGTGTTGTCGCAGAGTGTACAAAACATGTTGAATATATTGCAATTTTTCCACCAAACTCTTGTTGAATATGAGGATGTCATCCAAATACACCACCAACAAAGAATTGGTGAAAGGCCGTAAGATAGAATCCATCATCCTCATGAAATTTGTTGGGGCATTTCTCAAGCCAAAGGGCATGACCAACCATTCAAAAAGACCTTCTTTGGACTTGAAGGCGGTCTTCCATACATCGGTCCACTTTATTGAGACCTAGTGGTAGTCTGAATTTAGATCAATCTTACTGAAGTATTTTCCCCCCTTGAGTTGGTCAAGGAGATAGTCAATTCGGGGAGTTAGGTATCGGTTCTTGACTGTGATTTTATTTAGGGCTTGATAATCAATGCAAAGTCGTCATGTCCTATCTTTATTCTGCACAAGCATGCTGGGCTTCCAAAAGGTGATGAGCTTGGTCAGATGTGCCCCTTTTTAAGCAACTCTTAGATCTAGCGCTTGATTTTCTCATCTTCTAACAAAGAGCGGCGATAGAATGACCCATTGGGTAGTGGTGCGTTGGGGGTCATATCGATTGAGTGCTTGACCTGGTAGTGCATAGGTATTCCAGTGGGTGAGCAGAAGATGTCTTTGTATTCTTCCACAACCTTATCCACTTGCTTCTGCTGCATGGAGAGACCTACTGCAAAGGCCATGGATGTGGTTGTAACCTTCCTCTCACTTTGAGCAAAAATAATGAAGAAGACAAACTCCCCAGTCTGAGAGATGACCTTCTTGCATTGCTTAAAAAAGATAAAAAAAAATGACAGTAGGTGGGACTACCTCGGGTATCCTGTACAACTTTCTGTCCAAAGTAATAATAACACTACGAGGCATAGACTCATATACAACATGATGTTTCCATAAATAAGGTTGGCCCAAAAGAACATCACAAACTTCAAGAGGGGCAACATCACACAATACCTCAACATTTAAGGGCTTAATGTCATAGGGAAGGCAACACTGTTGGTTGATGCAAATATTGCTTCCTTGGTAGAGCCATCCAATGGTGTACGATTGTGGGTGTGGTGTTGTCAGTAGATCCAACCGCTTGATGACCTCCACTGAGATGAGGTTCTTCTAGATATTGCTATCAACGATGAAGTGCATAAGAGTACCCTTCACCCACATATGTGAATGAAAGAGGTGCTCACGTTCCTCTGGTTCATCAGGTTCACTGGGTTGGACCTTGGTGGTATCAATGATGGCACTGGGTTTTGCGTCAATGATTTGTCTCCCTTTTTCTGGTTTTGACTCAGAGTCGGAGCCCACATATGATTCATAGGCTTTCACCTCAGCCACCAATGACTGCTTTGAGTGACATTCAACGATGTTATTCCAGGGGATCTTATGGAACTTGAACCACTTCCCAGTGTCTTTCTTTGTATTCCCATTGTCCTTCTTTGTTTATGGATTAGACTGCTTGTCCTAAGGTTGTCCATCCTTGTCTGTCCTTTATTCTGCAGGTTGGGGTTGCCTTTTCCTTGCTTCTGTTGTGAGGGGTTCGCAGACCCAAATTGTCACGTCTTTTGTTTAAGATTTTGCTTGATTTTGACAACATATCAATAGGACATGCCCATTGACACTTGAGAAAATGTCGCTCAGAGTCTTTGATACCCAACTTGGTGCACAAGGTATGGAAGACATTGGTGAACTCTGGCATTGTTTGGTTCCTTTCCTGCCGCAATGTGGTCAATCTTGTATATAAGTCATCATAACTTCCAACATGGTAGTATTGTTCATCATCCCTGAAAGAACCCCAAGTGGGTGCGACTACAAATAATGTAGATTCCTATGTTTCCTTTTGCTCACAGAAAGTCTCCCACCAATGTTTAACATGGGGGACGACCTTAAGGAGCGCAAATGTAATCTTTTCTCTATCAAAAAAGTTATGGACAAAAAAATACCCTTCTATAAGGTTTAACCATTTGTCTACAATATCCACATCTATTTGACCTTCAAATATAGGAATATCAAAATTGATCTGTACCTTGAAGGGGGCGACGCCTCCATTAAAGGAATATGCGCCACCTGATGACAGTCGTCGAAGGATTTGTGCAAAGTTATCCCTTTAAACAGTTGCTCGAGGAAGCCCTCAAATCTCTATTGTTTACAAAGGTAACGATGGGGCACGATATGCCTTTAAACTAATTCAATGATTATCAAATCTATATTGTTTATCTTCATGTAATGAATGTGCCTCTCGTGTATGTATTATTTTTTCTATGAATGGAATATGAAAAATAGTATTTTTATTTATAATAATAATAAATAGAATAAATAACCCTATTTAATAGCAAGATGTTTATCTAGAAAACAATTATGGAATTGTTGATGTTTTGACAAATATTGACGTAGGACTACACTAAGGAAAGATTTATGATGTTGAGCTTTAAGTTCAACCAAAGAGATAATCTCCTTCATATATCAATCAACATATTATGGTAAAAAGTCTTTTATGTAACATACAAGTCACTCTAATTCTCGAGACTCCTTTCTAGCCACCATCAATACAAAAAAAAAGTTTTTTTCCCATAATAACTAATAATTTGTATATCAATGAAAGTTATGACTGAACCAAATAGTTGTTTAATACTAAAAAAAATTTAAAATAAACATGACCTCAACCAAATGTCCAAAATATAGATTTGTTCTTCCTTGCTACTATTGTCTCCTATTATCCTATAATTACTTCTAAAACTTGGCATGTATATTGCTAATCATACTAATTAAACAAAAAAATAACCTTATACAACATAAACCATAGCAAAGAAAAAACTAAACAATAGATCCACTAGAGGCACCTTCTTGCACTGCTTCCGATGTCTTTAACCCATACCCAAATTCCAACTGCATATAATTTATCAAAATTGGAAATATACATGCCAAGTTTTAGAAGTTATCTCTTCAATGAATGGAGGAGTGGGATTGCCAATCTCACTCTTGGCTCCACCTTTCAATTATAAACTAAAACCATAAGACAAATTGCATCCCTTCCTAGAATCACGAACACTAGGACAAAAGTTAAACTATGAAAGGATGCTCGTATGTCTTCCTATGGCATCAACGCTATGAATGACCAACGACTTCCCCGAAAAACGTATATTAATGTCCCACATTTACCATTGCCCATTTCCATAGTACCATTTATTACGACCTCCCACCAAACCACATGCATATATGACTAATGACTATGTAAATGTATTAACTTTCAACTCAAACTTGTGTGAT
>ML782691.1:859768-882374 GCA_009831015.1 Picea engelmannii | reverse complement strand
CTTGTAGAATTGCAACAAAACCAATAGTACAAAATTAAAAAGCTTGAAAGAGAAAAAAAAATGAAAAACAAATTTTAGAAAAGAGGAAAATACACATCGAGAAACAAAAGTAGTAAAAAAAAAGAAAATAGAATAAAAAATCTCAGTGTTAAAATGTTTTTAAAACAAAAACGTTTTGAAAAAAAATAACAAAAAAGTAAAACAATAATAAAACGAAAAAAAAAAATTTTGAAAACAAAAATGCATTAAAAGAAACACACATTAAAACGATAGGAATTAAAAAAACACACACATATGTTAGAAAAGAAAAATTTAAACAAAAACATAATAGAACATTAAGAAAAAATACAAAAAACTAAAATTAACATTAAAAAATTATGTTAAAAAAATTGGTGGAGGGTTGAGAATCGCCCCAGAATCTCCTTTCGGAATCACTCCCCACCCATCTTCTTTGAATTTCAAAAAAAATGGGTGGGGGCCATCTTGGGAATTGCTCCTCCCACTTGGCTCCGTCCCTTCCCTCCTCTTGTTTCCTAAGATGGTCATGGGCAGGGGAGGGAGGCATCCATGGGGGAGGGACGATTCCCCAAATCCCTCCCTCGTCTCCTTTGATTTTCAAAGGAGATGGCGGGCACTATTCTATGTGTGTGTGTGTGTGTGTGTGTTTTTAAATTTTAAATCATGTTTTTTTTTTTAATATTGTTTTGCTTTATCGTTTTCCCCTCAAAATATTTTTGTTTTATAAACATTGTTGTATTTTTTCTTTAAAATTTTAAAATTATGTTTTTTGTTCTTAATTTTGTGATAAAAATTGTTAAAAAATGTTATTTTTTTTTTCTTTTTTTTTTTCAATTGTCACCATAAAAATGCTTTAATTGTTGTCATAAAAATGTTTTATTTGACATAATGTTTTAAACAACAACAAAAAAAAAACTTCCAAAATATGTATGTTTTTCATTACATTTAACTTTTAGATATATATTTGTTTGTTAAACAGTTAGAAGTACTGTTATTTAGCTACAACTATTAGTGACATGTTTAAGTAAAGCTTCACACAAGTCACACTTGGTAGAAGGGTGTGATGGAGTATCATCAACTCATTAGTAAAGAAGAACCCTCAAAAGCTGCTCAAGCAGATCACTTATCGAGACATCAACTGATAGTAATTAAGAGTGTAGCATAAAAATCTAGTTTGGACCTAGCCAAGAGGTAGCTACTTTGAAAGTAGCAATAACAGTCCTACCAAGCTATGCAAAATCCCCTCCTAAGAAGAATCTAGTAGCTTAAGGGAATAAAGGCCTCTAAAGAAGATAGAACATGTTGTGCCAAAAGAACTAATCAAGGATGCAATGAAGAATCAGAAGACCTCTCTAAGATGTGCAACCATTGGAAAAGTGAAGCTAACACAAAATAAAAAAAGAACACAACTCTTGTGTTGCATGTTTATTTGCTCATGTATTACCTGATTTAATTGACTTGAAAGTCACTTGTTTGCTTTATTTTGAAATCTATTTATGGGGACTTAGTGTCTGGAAATTATGGGGACCTACTATCTAAGATTGCGTGGAGACTCTAGGTTTAGAAGAAATTTCTTCGATCATCCTTTGGACCAAAGGTAAGAATCTCCCCAATTTGTTTTCTGCCCCAAGTTTTCTTGAAGATTGTTGTGTTTGAGATGAATCGGGGGAATGGTTTTTGCAAGCTTGGTATGAGATTTCAAAGGAATAATTATAGATCTATGGTTTTTAAGGGTAAGGTTTGATAGTTTAGGGGCAAATTTGTCATGGGTATGGTTTGAAATTAAAAAAAATGAAAAACAAATAATAATAATTTAACAAAAATGAAAAAGGTAGGGTTTTAAAGGTAGTTTTGTCATGGGCAAAGTATTACCTCTTCCTCTTCCTTCCTATTTTTCTCCTTCTCCTCATTTCTTCTTTCTCTTATTCTTCTCCTCTTCTTATTCCCCCCCTTCCCTTGTTCTTCCTCCCCCACTTTCTTTCTTCCTCTTCTTTCTCCATCCTCCTCCTCCCTCTTCTTGTTTTTATCCTCCTCATCCTTTCTTTTTCCTCTCCCCCCCTCCTCATTTCTACTCCTCTTCTTCTCCCCTTCACTTTTTTTTCTCTTCACACCCCCCTCCCTTCTTCATTGTCTTCTTCCTACTAAAAACCATTATAACTATATGTTTTATTGGTGGTCAATGGTTTCACACATGAGCTTATACATGTCATTGTCTTCCTTATATTCCTCCATGTTTATGTTGAAAATATAAATAACAAAATGGTTTTATAGCATTTTTCATTATAAGAACATGCAAAAATAGTAATGGGGTTTAACTCAATTATTGATCTTTTACATATGAAATAAAGTAGAAACTAGTAAGATACAAAAGTAGGGACTAGTAAGATACATGACCAATCATAACTAATGGAAATGAGGCATTCTCATGGTGGAGGTGTAACACTCTTTTATACCGTAACTGTAATGCTCTGATACCAAACTGTAACACTCTTTCATACCGTAACTGTAATGCTCTGATACCAAACTGTAATGCCCCCTTTCCTCCCACCGGGCAGGCTCTACTTCGAGGAATAACAATCTCATGCTTATATATATATGACATGCATCTAAGCAAATGAAACACATTTAAACTTAGAGTAATGTTAATAATTACTGCTATTATAAATAATCAATGGCTTTAACATTAATTTGTATGCATAGCAGAATACATGATAAATATAAATACACAGATATGCATAAAAGTAATTAAAACATCATCTGGTACTTATGTTTGAAACAATGGTAATTCCACCAACCAGGTGCAGGCCTTCCACGAACCTCCTAGCCTTAGACCGCGCTGCTTATCAAGCTCAACAGTAGGTCACCCCCGAGATGGGACTAAGCTCCACCCCAAGGCAAGGAATCCTAGGCTAGGCTGAGGTTACAGGGAAAACACCCAGGCACAAGGAAGGAATTCTCTCCCAGGAACCACTCATACTCACTGTCCACAGAATCTCCTTCCCCACATGCCTGTTCCACCCCAGGAGTATACACCTTCTCTGTCACCTAGACAGTCCTTCGACTGCTAACCTCCCTTGCCTCAGGTTTCAGCAACAGACCGGACCGAAAGTCTCTGAGTTCTGTGGCAGCTACAGGGTTCCTTCCAGGAGTTCTCTCCTTCCTCTGTGCACTCTCTCACTTGGAGAGAATCGCTCATAGGAAAAGCAACTTGTTCTTCCAACTTCAAACACCTCTCTCACCTGGAGATAGTGTTGTACAAACTGGCCAACAAGCCACACACAGTCCAACACTACGTGACCACAAAAACCAACGGGGAAAATAGACACGGGCTTTCCAATAGGCTCAACAATGACAGGATGGTCTCACGGTATGGTTTTTGGGACAGAGACTCCACACACAGGCTTGATCTCCTCAGATAGAGGATGCATCGTCTTTTCTAGAAATCAACACAGGCTATCCCCGAATCAACACACAGACTTCGTCCCCGGTTTCAGAATGGCACCAGGTCTCTTGTAGAGGTCAGACCAGTTCACGCTCAGGCAGTCGAGGGTCAAATGGTGGAGCAACCCCCACCACAGCTTATCTCAGCCATTTTATTTGCATGGGCTTGGGTTGACACTTGTCACCCATGAAACTGCATGGTTTCCATCTGCGTGCATTTCTCCCACCATTTGGAAGTCACATGTCATTCCAAAAGAACTTAGGATAAAACATAGTATTCACATGCCCCTTTTGGAATAATATTAAAATATTATTCCCTAGGCTTAGCCCCTAGGCTTAACACTTAGCCCCTTTTCCCACCTTCCAGCCCCTAATCCCTTGCCCACTCTGTGGAATCTTAGTCCCCCATCACTCATTCATCGTGGTCGGTCTGCACGTGGCAGTGTTTATAATTTTATTAATGTTCTGCATAGATACATGTACAAAATTAGGCTCTTGGTCTTCAACCCTTAGGCTCTCTAGCCTATCAATCACATAAGCCCACCAACTTATATAAACTTGGCTCACCAGACTATAAAACATATTTACAATTCATTTCATAAACAAGATTTACAACAGGGCTCGGCCTTGGGGACATTACAGGAGGTGTGAATGCATTGGCGTTTGGTCACTTAATTGCATTATACATCTTATATTAAAATTATGCACTTTACATTGTATCATTGTAATACATTTATAGATATAAATCTAGGTGCATTTGGATCTAGATGTCATGATGAAGATCGCAGGAAAAGGGAGAAAGAAAAGGAAAAGGACGAAAACATGTAGTTGGCACTAGTATAAAAAAACAAAGCGATCAAACGTTTTATTCATTTTTAACATGAAGATAATATATGTATTTAATTGCAATTTATGTGTGTAATACTTTGTAATTTGTTGCACATTTCAGTGATGAAAAAAGTCACAAAGTTTATAAAGAAATCATCTCAAAGAAAGACAATTGTCATTAATGAAGATCACATCATCATGGATGGAGAACCATTTGTTGAAATAATGTAACTGCAAAGTGTATTCTTATTATTATTTGATATATTATTCATTGGATCAATCCCCATTGTGGATTGATCATGTCGGCTATTGTAAAAGGACCAAATCCCCTTTTGCGGATTGGTCATAATGTAATTGTAATAGGCAGAAAGAAAAGTCGGCCCCATAATATATTAAAGAGGCCCCAAAATATAATAAAGGTGGTTATAACCACCCAGTTTGAGAAGTCGGCCCTGCCAGTGAAGAGACACTTCACACGTGCTAGATTTGTATATATAAGGAGGCTAGCGCCTCACTTAGACACACACCTCACTTGCTCATTGAGAGACAAGTTTCATAATTGCAGTTGGAGAAGAAGGAGAGAGAGTGGCGCATCTTTGGGAGAGGATCTCTTGTATTAGCTTAAGTTATCTCTTGGCATTGTATTGGCTATCTATAATAAGGAAGTTTTGCTGGGTTTTCTTCCCCTAGAGGGTTTCCTAGGATAAATGTTGTGTCTCTTGTGATTGTGTATTTCTCAGTGATATTGTGTTATGCTATTGTTATCTATTGAAATGCAAAGAAATATAATAATGGCTTAAACATTAACATGGTTTCAGAGCCAAGTTGAAGGAAGCATCTTTTACAAGAGTGAAAAACGTCACTGTTTCCGTACATGAAAACTAGGGCTTTTTGATGGTGAAGCTTTTCAGCCCTAAAACCACCTAGGAAAGTGCGCCCTCCCCCAAGGATTACTTTGGCACTCTCAACACACCTTTTTAGTGGCTAGATCTCCCGAAAAGTGAAACCCTAGTTTCAAAAAGTACTAGAAGTACCAGAAAACCAGTGTACCAGAAGTACCAGAAGTACCAGAAAATCAGTGTACCATAAGTACCAGAAGCACCAGTCCAGAAATATGTAGATCAAGTTTGGAGGAGAAAAAGTTGGATTTTCTCAGATCCAAACACACCAGGCTACTCACCTCAGCCAAGCGCACCTCAGTCATTTTCCTAGCTCCAGGTAAAAGATGTCTGCAAGTACTAAGCTTGTTTACAAGCTAGAAGGTGTGGAAAACTTCCATGCCTGGAAGTATAGGATTGGACTCGTTCTTGAAGAGAATGACCTAGCAAAATTCGTCAAAGGAGAAATTCTGGAACCTGACGATGCTGCAGAAAAAGCCAAGCATCAAAAGGACACAATCAGGGCCAAAAGAATCATTGCAGATTCAATCAAATACCACCCGATTCCTTATGTATCATCTAAGAAGACTCCGAAAGAAATGTTTGATGCCTTGACCAGACTGTATGAAAGAAAGAACCTAAACCAGAAGATGAATCTAAGAACTCAATTGAAGAATACAAGGATGCAGAAAGGAGAAACAATTCAGGAATATTTCTCCAGAATCTCATAATTCAAAGAACAATTAGAAGCGATTGGAGATACCATAGATGAAGACGAACTCATAATGACGACCCTAAATGGTCTCACAAGACCTTGGGATGCATTCATCCAAACGATATGTGCCAAAATGAAGAAACTGAAGATTGATAGTCTATGGGAAGAATGCATCCAAGAAGAAACAAGAGTAGCTAACCGTGAAGCGCTACTAGCAAGAGATGATGATCAAGCCCTAGCTACTCACACCAAAAGAGGAAGGAAGAAACCCTACTTCCAAAAGGAGTCTCATAAAGAGCTTCAACCGCCAAACAAATTCAATAATAAAGAATCTCATCCAAGGAGATTTTAGAAGAAAGGACAATGAAAGGAAAGAGATTACTCATCTGTACAATGCTACCATTGTGATAAGATGGGACACATTGCGAAATTATGTCCAACCAGACGAGAAGAATACAAGAGAAAACAGAAGAGGCACCATGCCCATGTAGTCGAAGATGAAGAGCCACCCGCAAAGATGATAAGAGAGCAGATTAAAGATCATGTCTTAATCTCGGCCCTCTCAGGATCTGTAACACCTGGAGAGGACACTTGGCTCATTGATAGTGGTGCATCCAAGCACATGACGGGACAAAGAGACATCCTCTCTTTTATTTCAGAAAAGAAGTTTTCTCAGAAAGTGACACTTGGAGATGATTACCAATATCCCATCAAGGGAGTGGGAGAATCAAACTACAAACTAAATTCAGGGAATCCATTGAAGATGAAGGACATACTATATGTACCAGGTTTGACTAAGAACCTACTCTCCATTTCAGATTTAGAAAAGAAAGGCTTCAGATTTTCCTTTATAGATGGAGAAGTTCTTATGTGGGCTAAAGGAGAAACCTTAAATGAAGCAATCATCATTGGAAGTGAAGAAAATGGCTTGTATAAACTAAAGGGTCACCTAGAGGCTGCCATGACCCACGCCATTGAAAACTCATGTGAACTTTGGCATAGAAGATTATCTCACATCAACTACAAGGTGCTACCATACATATGCAAAGCGGTCACAGGTTTACCAGAACTCAAGATTGACCATGAAGGCGTATGCAATGGATGTGCACAAGGGAAGAACATCAAGAACCCTTTTCCGAAGAGAGACAACAAACCGGAAGGAGGAACAAAGCTCATTCATTCAGATGTATGTGTCCCAATGTCATCATCCTCCATTAGTGGGTATGTATATTATGTATCATTTATTGATGATTATTCTCGTAAAACCTGGGTATATTTTTTGAAATCTAAAGATGAAGTGTTCAACAAGTTCAAGGAATTCAAAGCCTTGATAGATAATCTTTCTGAAAGAAAGATTAAGATACTTAGGTCAGATAATGGAGGAGAATATACCTCAAAAGAGTTTGTGAACTTCTGAAAATATGTTGGGATCAAGAGGGAACTCACTACTCCCTATAATCCCCAACAAAACGGTGTAGCTAAACGAAAGAACAGAACGATAATGGAAGTTGTGAAGACTATGATCCATGATCAAGATCTTCCTATGTGCTTATGGGCAGAAGCAACAATGGCAGTTGTATATGTGCAAAACCAATTGTCCCATAGTGCACTTGGGCTCAAGACCCCAGAAGAGATGTTCAACGGAAAGAAGCCAGAGGTAAGCCATCTCAAAATATTTGGCGGCCCAGTATTTATTCATATACCGAAAGAGAAGAGAAACAAGCTGGAACCTTCAGGAAAGAAGGGTATATTTGTGGGATACTGTGAGGTCTCCAAGGCCTTCAGAATCTATATACCAAGTCACCGTCACATTGAGATCAGTAGGGATGTGAATTTTGATGAAGATGCAATGCTCAAGAAATCAAGAAGATGCCAGCTTGAAGAAGTATATGAAGAGGAACCCGTAATCCCTAGAACTACAGTGAGGGAGGTTTCCAGAGCCGCATAACCAATGAGGGAAGCCGTAACTTCCCCTGATGAGGAAATTCTAGAAGACCATGATATATTAGAAGTTCAAGAACCTCCTCAGATGATGATCCTCCATAAAAGAAAGCCATGTTGGGCTAGAGAGCTTATTCAAGATGGAGAGAAGTATGGTGTTCCTGAAGGAACTACGAGACATGTGAAAAGACCAAATCCATTCTCCAGTTATACGGATTTGATGTGTGATCTTCTAGAGGAGGAGCCTACCTGCTTTGAAGAAGCCATTCAGAGGAAAGAATGGGCAGATGCCATGACATAGGAATACCAATCCATAATAAAGAACGAAGTATGGGAAATAGTTCCCAGACCGAAGAGTAAAGATGTGGTATCCTGCAAATGGATCTTCAAAATAAAACATGCTTATGATAGAAGTATTGAGAAGTATAAAGCAAGGTTCGTCGCTCGTGGCTTTTCTCAAAAGGAAGGCATTGACTATGAAGAGACATTCACTCCTGTATCCAGATACACTTCGATCAGAACCATCATAGGTCTTGCAGCTAAGATGAAGTGGAAGTTACACCAGATGGACGTGAAGACATCTTTCCTAAATGGTGTCATCAAAGAGGAAGTGCATATAGAGCAACCTCAAGGATTTGAAGTTGAAGACAGGAAGTCTCATGTCTGCAAATTGAAGAAAGCCTTATACGGATTGAAGCAAGCTCCTAGAGCTTGGTATGGCCAAATAGACAGTTTTCTGACAAGCTTGGGATTTACCAAGAGTAAAGCAGATTCTAACCTCTACTTCAAGGCTATGAACGATGAGTAAGTAATATTACTGCTATATGTGGATGACTTATTCTTAACCGGAGAAGAAAAGCTCATCACTGAATGTAAGAAGAGACTTGTCTCAGAATTTGAAATGAAAGACCTTGGCCTAATGCATTATTTCTTAGGTCTTGAGGTATGGCAGAGTCTAGAGAGGATCTTCCTTAACCAAGGGAAGTATGTAGTCAAAATCCTGAAGAGATTTGACATGTTGGAATGCAAGTCCATGAATACACCCATGGAAGCGAAGCTGAAGCTGTTGGTTGACACTTCGTCAGAATTGATTGATACCACGCTGTATAGACAGATTATTGGATCGCTGATGTACCTGACGAACACCAGACCAGACATTTGTTTTTCCATGAACACCTTGAGTCAGTTTCTGGTAGAACCAAGACATATTCACCTAGTGGCTGCAAAACATGTGATGAGGTACCTTAAGAGTACAATAGATTGTGGTCTCATCTATGATGGAGATCATGATTTCACATTGAGTGGATATACTGATGAAGATTGGGCATGAAGTGTTTCTGACAGGAAAAACACTTCAGGATGCTGTTTCAGTTTGGGATTAGCCATGATCTTGTGGCATAGTAGGAAGCAATCCAGCATTGCTCTCAGCACAATGAAAGCAAAATACATTGCTGCATGTTCTTCCAGCTGCGAAGCTATATGGCTTCGAAAGATGTTGACTGACCTATTTGACCTAGAGATGGAAGCAACCACAATCCTATGTGACAACCAGAGCTGCATAAATATGACAGAGAATCCTGTATTTCATGACAAGTCGAAGCACATAGAGATTCATTATCATTACATCCGTGACATGGTGCAGAGAGGAGCCTTAAAGCTCTAGTACGTTAGCACAAATGAATAGGTTGCTGATGTATTGACCAAGCCTCTATTTCATGTAAAGTTTGAACACTTTCGAGATAAGCTTGGTATAGTCCGAAAGGACCTTCCTCGAAAGGGGGAGTAGTTGTTGTGATGAGACATCTCTTGCTTCCAGTTTCAGTGTTGTGATGTAAAGCAAGACGATGTGATGAGACTAGTACTGTGATTCCGAATTGACAAATGTGACGTAAAGCCAGTCTAGTATCTTGCTTCTAGATTTAGTGTTGTGACGTAAAGCAAGAAGATGTGATGAGACTAGTACTGTGCTTCCGGTTGGACAGCTATGACATAAAGCCAATCTAGTATCTTGCTTCCAGCTTCAGTGCTGTGACATAAAGCAAGAAGATGTGATGAGACTAGTACTGTGCTTCCGGCTTGATAGTTGTGACGTAAAGCTAGTCTAGTATCCTGCTTCCAACTTGACTGCTGTGACATAAAGTAGGACGAGTATCTTGCTTCCAGCTTTATTGTTGTGACGTAAAGCAAGACGATGAGATGAGACTAGCACTGAGATTCCGGTTTGACAATTGTGATGTAAAGCCAATCTAGTATTCTTCTTCCATCTTGATTGTTGTGACGTAAAGCAGGACGAGTTTCTTACTTCCAGCCTGACTGTTGTGACGTAAAGCAAGATGAGCATTGTGCTTCCAGCCTTATAGCTATGACGTAAATCCAGTCCAGTATTATGATGATGATCCATCCTCGTGTTGTGATGATGATGATGTATCAATTTTTATATTAATACATATTGATGCAGATGATGATTGCATTCCTTTGAGAATGACGATGCTGCCGATGAAGAAAACTTCTGATGATTTATAGATACGCCAATCAATGTTCCAAGATGATATTGATGATGTTGTCCTCTCACCCACTTGATGCTGTTGATGATGTTGTCCTCTCTCTCTCGCCTGATGTCATTGAAGAATACCCTTATTGTTAAGGGGGAGTGTTGAAATAATGTAACTGCAAAGTGGATTCTTATTATTATTTGATATATTATTCATTGGATCAATCCCCATTGTGGATTGATCATGTCAGCTATTGTAAAAGGACCAAATCCCCTTTTGAGGATTGGTCATAATGTAATTGTAATAGGTAGAAATAAAATTCGGCCCCATAATATATTAAAGAGGCCCCGAAATATAATAAAGGTGGTTATAACCACCCAGTTTGAGAAGTCGGCCCTGCTAGTGAAGAGACCCTTCACACGTGCTAGATTTGTATATATAAGGAGGCTAGCGCCTCACTTAGACACACACCTCACTTGCTCATTGAGAGACAAGTTTCGGAATTGCAGTTGGAGAAGAAGGAGAGAGAGTGGCACATCTTTGGGAGAGGATCTTCTATATTAGCTTAAGTTATCTCTTGGCATTGTATTGGCTATCTATAATAAGGAAGTTTTGTTGGGTTTTCTTCCCCTAGAGGGTTTCCCAGGATAAATGTTGTGTCTCTTCTGATTGTGTATTTCTCAGTGATATTGTGTTATGCTATTGTTATCTATTGAAATGCAAAGAACTATAATAATGGCTTAAACATTAACACCATTGAATCTCCAATGGAGTCGTTCATCTACTACAACTATAGGTAATATTTATCTCGTTAAATAAATCTCGTAGAACAATTTATATTTCAAGTGTTTATGGATTTATCACAATACTTGTTCCTTATATATGGGCATAATGTATAAGCACAAGGTGCAGATTAGGGCTCAATGAACCTCACTGGGCTTCAAAATCCAAGGTAAAAGGTGATGGATTACTTTTAGATGGTAAGGGCCAAGTAATAAAATTTGTAGGAAATGGTCAAGATTTTTTCCAAGATTTATGAGATGGGTGCACTTGGGTATTTTCCTAAGACTACCATAAACACCGAGGAAACATCCCAAATACAAGGAAGAATAATTTGTTAAATACCCTTCATTGAAAATGGGTGCATTGTTACAACACAAAATGGCTCAAAGCCGAGATGGTATTATGCATCAAAAGATGAATAAATCATATTATATAGAATTTGGGTCTCTATTTTGTTCTTAACCAATTTGTATAGTATTCATCCATATAAAAAACAATGATGCCTCTTAGTTTAGTTGTATGCCTATCTTCATTCCCTATTTTTTCACATCCAGTGTTAAAGAAAAGGCTATGAAAAATAAAGAAGCACATAAAGCTAACAAAACATCAAATGTTCAAGGGTAGTAGGTGCAGGTGGGAGTCTTTGCGCTCTCGGAGGAAATCAAGTTGCTTCTAATGCTCGAGGATTGAACAATGTTTCAAATAACATCATTGAGGCTTATGCGCTCTAGGAAGGAGTCAAAATTGCGACAAAAATGATAATTACCTAGATTATTATCCTTGGTGATTCTACGATGGTGACTAGGGAAATTATCAAAAGATCTAATGTAGGGAATCTAATGTTTTGAATAGTATCTTGTCTCATTCCATCACTCTTATGGTTGAATTTGAAGAGGTTTCCATATATCATATTAAATGAGAACATAATACATGTGCTAATCAATTGGCTCAAGTTGGATCTAGGCTTAATGAGGGCAAATTTGTTTTAAATGCGGTAATGGGGATGCTCCACATACCATAATTTCACAACTTTGGGTTTTAATGACTTGGGACATGTGGGTGGAAAAGGTCTCGGAGGCGGCGTGTCTAGACAACTTACACATTTGAATAGGACCGGAATTGATGGCAACATTCATTCTGTTTTGTGTGAAGGGGATTTTATCTATGATGTGGTTTGTCATATGAATTCCATTCACTCCTCAAGTGGTTTGGTTTGCCATTGCTCTGCTCTATGGTATTTATCTTGGGTTCCAATGATAGTTCGTTATTGGGGGTGGGTATTAGTTGGCGTGAACAAAAAATTGATGTTGGAATTGTCTCAGTCTTTGGCCAGGCCTCTCTTGGTCTCCAAGTTATATCTTTTGGCTACTGCTTGTGTAAGATTCCAAGCTTCGATGATTTTGGTTATAAAAGTTGAAGATTTATTTTTTTTCCTCTAGTATTGTCAAAAATGGAATTGATGTTGCTCGTTGGATGTTTGGAAGCTCTAGTTGCATGTGCTAGGTAAGGATGGATCCTTCTTGGAGCAAAGTTAAGTGTATACTTAGAAGACATGAAGAAATTGCAGAGGCAGATAGAGCATCCATCCTTCATGTTTCAACTAATTTGATGGAAGTAGAACATACAATGGTAAGTTTAACCACACTGGTTAGGACTCAAGTTCAATGAATAAAAAGAGTGGAAATTGAGTGTCATCACTTGCATTCTTTGGTACATCCACAATGCTCTATCTCGACTTCAATCAATCAGGGTTAAGTGGTGTCCCACCAAGGAGGAATTTATAATGAAGAGATGGGGGGTCGAGATACAATCCCAATGGAGGTTGAAAGAAATTCTCCTCTCAATAGAGATAAAGAAGTTCAAGACAATGAATCTGTTCAGTGCTAAATGTTCTTCAAAGTAGTGTTTTTATTGGGCCAATATGTAAAATACATTTGTAGCCAATCTATATGGATTTATCATAGTAAGAAGTATGTGTCTTTTAATTTGCTAGCAGTAGGTGAATCTATAGGCCTTGAACTAAATTTTATACTAAATTTTGACCTTGTTAATTGCTTCTGTGCAACCCCCTTATATTAATACAATCTTCAATTTTAGTTAAAACAAACAAACCTTCAAATGTTGAAAAAAATCCATGGAAAACCATTTGAAAGGAGCTTCAAGATGAAGAGAAATAATGTGATCAAAAGATAGCAACAAAACAAAACATCATGGAAACACCATAACAATAGGCGACTTGGGTAAAAAATAATATAAAAGTTGAATTATCATTTTTAAAAACTTCATGAATCATTTTTTTTTATTAATTATCGTATTGTTTTTAATATCATTTTATTTTTCCTATATAGATTAGAATCGTTGAAAATGAGAATCTACATTCCACATGATTCAAGGCAAATTACAGAAAAAAGCATTAGAGGCATAATGGTAAGTTATGATTTTAATTATTTTAAGCATTAATTAACAATATTTGGTAGGTGATTGTGTATTAGCTTATTAATAATATTAATTATGGGTTTCTCTCATTGAAATACAATGAGAGGAGTATGTGCACATGTAAAAATTTCATAAATCTATGCTTTAAAACAAATTTAAAAATTTCACCTCATTTACTTGAGGTTCCCTAAATCTATATCATAGAACTTTTAGCATTATGTCTAAATCTGAAATATTTATTAAAACATTGAATATGTCAATTCTATCCAACCTTTTCAACCTTTTCATTTGGAAAACTCTTGAAGAAGAGACACTAAAAATGTGCTAAAGGATAGATGAATATTACAACGCTTAGGGTACAATATCAACTAACACAGATCTGGAAATTACTTTTATAACAATAGATTTGTAACAACACTATATCTAATTTCTAGTTTCACCTAGACATACTAAAACACGTTACATTTTAGCTAGGTTGTCCCAACAAATTATCTCATTAATACAACCACGAAACTACTCAAAACATTGAGAAACCAAACTTTGATTTTTAGATTTGCAACATATAAATTTAAGACAACAATACTACACTTCATATATTGCACAAATGAAGATAACAATACCTCAAGTCATCCCAAGTTGGTACAAGAAGCCCCTTTAGCAAATCTCAAGCAAGGACTTTCTAATTACTTCCCAAATCCTAACCAGGGGATCCACCATCAACAACAAACCCTAACTAGCAATAGAAAGACCCAACAAAACATCCCACCAAACTATCTAGCGACACTAAAGGCTCTACAACAAGCCAACATCAAGACCATCAAGTCCACCCTTGGATTTTCCACTGACATCCCATAATAGATCAAAGAGATTCACCTAGTATGCATCACACAAACTTCACTTACGTCCAATCACTACATAACTTGCTTTAGGGTTTCATCAAATAAACCCTATGTCTAGTTGATCTGTAAATGGTGGGCCTATAGCATGTCCATTTCGTCAACATAGATCCTTTGAAAAATTTATATTTTGTTCTCTGTTCTTTGGTTTGTTTACTGCTTGGTTTGTGTTGCTTGTGGTCGCTAGACCAATGCCAACAAAGTTCCCAAACTGTGTTTATGGGAAGGTTCATGCCCAACACTCATTACACAGTGATATCTATGTCTAATACCCACAATGAAGGAAATGCTCAATGGATGGATTTAGACATCCAACAATGGATAAAACACGCAGGGGTGAATTAAGTTGACTGACAATGAAGAAAATGTTCTATGGATGGATATAGTCATCAAGTAGTGAAGAAAAATGCCTAGGGGACAAATTAAGTTGACCAACATTGAAGAAAATGTTCTATGGATGGATTTAGTTGATCAACAGTGGAGAAAAACGCCCAAGCAACATTAGAACATTGAGTATGGTTTGTGTATGACCTACAGGCAAAGGAAAAATGCCCAGGAAGTATGAAAATGATGTGCATGGCTTGTGGGCAATGAAAAAACCAACCAATAATCTAAATCCCAGCCTAGAGGAGGAAATACAATTCATGGGTGAGTGGAAACTCACTCAAAAACACAAAACATTGCCCAAAGAGGATTGAGCTAGTGACCCTTGCATCTACTGAATAGAACATAAATTTCAAGCAATAAAACTCAAACCAAAACCACAATAAGCCTCCACAAAGAAGATTACACGCACAAAGTATAAACAACAGAGATTTATCTTGCTCAAGAAATTCATTACAAAGGATGAGCTATGCATGCCCAGAAAACTCATGCATTGTTAATCATTAAAAGAAATGTAGATGGCCATGGCTTAGAGACGTCTTCATGTTGATATTATGGTAGCTGCGAGAGGTATTTACCTCCACGTGTAAACCTGACGATGATAGAATACTCCGGGAAGCAAGAAGAAACCCTAATGAGTTGGCTAATAATCCTAGAAGACTTGTCGACTCAAGAAGATAATTTATATTAGGTTATTAGCCTCCAAGAGAAGAAGTCGTCCATAAATAATAATATATACTGAATAGACAGATACCCAGAATGAGAAGTCGGCCCAGGCAGTTAGCCAGAATTAGTATAAATACAGGAGGCCAGTTCTCATTTTGGCAGACAGTCTCAGAATTGCAGAGAACCACTTGTGCGCACTGTAGTTGCCCAATTTTTGTGCAGGTTTGGAGGAGAGCTGCCGTTGTAGCTGTTGGAGCTAGCAGTTACGCTTGGACTATCTCTTGTGTAGGGGTTGGACTATCTGATCAACTCTTGTTGGTGCGTTATCCTTGGGGAAAGGTGTGCTACCCTTTGTTTGGCTATGTAGCCTAGGGTTTGCTTCCGGAGTGATTCTCTGTCAAGGTTAAGGTGCTCGGAGGGTGGCTTCGACCTATGGTTGGGTGACAATAGAGATATTGTCAATGGTAAAACGAGCACATCCATTATATTCTAACAGGTTATGGGCCCACACCTCCTTCATTTAGTCTAACCGCTGGAAGAAAACATAGCCAAAAGGATATTAAGCTTGTTGAAGAACTGCCGCTAGGGTTTCTAGCAGGAGCAGTCACCATAGCACTACCGCTAGGGTTACTAGCTGGTGCAGTTGCAGAAATCCTAATCCTCTTGTTGAGGCACCTTAAGTGAAGGGATTGACCTAATCTCTAGATAGATCAGTGCACCCTAGCCTAGCGCATCTCCTAGTACTCTCAACAAACCAAGACGTCAAGTTTGAGTTTGTGGTCAAATCTAGGGTTTGACCAAGTCAAAGTAGCCATGACTTATTCTATGAAGTTAGAGAACAAGTTAGATGGAGCCTCTAACTTCAGAGCGTGGAAGACAAGGATTGACCTCATCCTTTCCAAGAATAAAGTGTTGGATATCATGAAATGAAAGATCGTGGAACCAGAGTTTGAAGAAGGAAAAGAGAAGGAACCGCAGAACGTTGCAGCTATGGAGAAGTTCAAAGACGGTGACATCAATGCCATGAGTATCATAGTGGACTCTATAAAATACCACTTGATACCCTACATCTGCCATCTTGACTCATCAAAGAAGATGTATGATGCCCTAACAAACCTCTTCTCGGTCAGAAACATTGGACAAGTTATGAGTCTGAAGAATGAGCTTTGTGACATGAAGATGAATGATGAGGACAACATAACATCATATTTTGTGAGAATCTCTCAGTTAAGAGATCAAATACAAGCTATTGAAGAGATCATCTCAGAGAAGGAATTGGTAAACATAGTACTCAATGGTATTCCCAAGACGTGGGATGCATTTTCCCCAAGAATGAACACAAGGAAGGAGTATCCGACATTTGAAGAACTTTGGACTTGCTATGCTCAAGAAGAATCAAGGATCAATGCAAAAGAAAAACCCCAAAAGAAGTACGATGATCAAGCCTTCACAACAAGATTCAAGAATTTCAGGAACAAAAGGAAGTTTTGTTCAAGGAGGAAGCCAAATCAAGAGAAAGACATTTCAGAAGTACAATTCTTCAACTGTCGAAATTATGGACACAACAAGAATCATTGTCCCGAGCTAAAGAAACACGAAGCATCAGTTGCCGAAGAAAAGGAACCTACAAAGAAGACTAAGGAGGATGAAAGAGAATTCTTTCTTCTGAAGGTAAAAATACTCTTCTTAGTTCTTGTACATATCTTGTTTGCATCGTCTCTGTACATATCTTGTATATCTATCTCCTCGAAGATAATGTGTTCCAAGAAGAACTATACCGATGGAAGAACAAAAAGATAAGGATTGATATCATTAGATAATACATGAAAGAATGAAATAAATCAAACAAATCATGTGGAAGCTATTGTAAGATAAGTCGAATCAATCATGAAGAGACCTAGAAGAAGCAAAGACAGAAAGAAGTCAACAATCGAGAGGAAATTGGAGAAAGACTTATGACGTTTTGTAGAAGACAACAAGACAAAAGCATGGACTCAACTAGACAGAGAAAGCCAATTATATATTGTAGAAGACAATGAAGATGTAGATGAAAGCGCGGACTTTGTTAGACGTAGGGAGCCGATTATACACACTCTTACATGAAGCAAGGATTAGGAGGGAGCTAATCCTATGATCCATTGAAGAAGATGAAGTATATATCCATGGTAGTAACCATGAAAGACAGTACATGTTCAGTTCAATCTCAAAAGAAGTCTTCTTCAAAGAGAAGCCTTAAAGTATCCCTAGTTGTCCATCCAGATCCGTGATCCTATGATAAAAGAAAAAAGTGGAATCTTTAGGGCATGGAATCTATAAGAAACTCCATGGACCGAAAATCTAAAGAAAAACATGAAGATTCCAAGAAAGAAGAGAAGCATGAACAAACAATCATTGTATTGAGAATCACAAGATTACCAGCCTAATATGAAAGAAATCAAACATAATTGAAAGTTGTGATGAAGAACAGTGTACGAAAGACTTATAAATGAAAGCATTGCAAGATTCAGAACTAGAGGTTCTCCCAAACAGAGGGAGAAGACTATGATGATTGCTTGTTCCGGTAAACCAGACATACCTCTACTTGAGTCATTATATCATCCATGGGTTGGAGTGCTACATCAAGATGAATGCAAAGATTGTTCTCCAGAGCAATTGAACAAAGAGCATATGAAGAGAAACCTTAAGACTTTGAGGCATACCAGAAAGACACTCTTGTATACAGATGGAAGAAGATAACTTGGTGAAGAACCTCCAATGCACAACATAAGTGTGGTGAAGATTCTCTATAACAAAGATATTGTATCAAGATGATTACTCAATAGATCAGATCTCATGATGACAGAAGAAGTGCCACATGGATATGTTCCATTGTTCCAACAATGATATACTTTATTGATCAGAGCTACATGAAGCCTTCAAAGAAAAACCAGTGCTCCAGAACGAAGTACATTTGAAATCAAGCATTACATTATCCGTGATGAAGTCCAGAAAGGAGAAAGTGGTTCTCCAATAGATATCTCCATAGATGAGTAGATAAGCAGACATTTTGGTAAAGCTTCCATCCAACATGAAAGAGTTTGCATACTCAATCTAGATCTCGTGGAGACGACTTCCTTATTGAAAGAGGAAGAGATGACTCCCAGGTTGGGAGGGAGCACTGATATGTATTGATTTATGGACAATCATTTTTCAGTTCGAAAAATGGTCCAGGATGAACAATTTCCTTTCCAGTATGGAAAGTGGATTGAGATTTCTGACGGACAACGATTTCCCATTGTGGTTAACATGGGAAATGGTCTTGATTGATGATGTATCATAGACAACGACTTCCCATTGTGGTTAACATGGGGAGTGGTCTAGGGAAGTCTCTCTTCTTGAGGGTTACTCAAGAAGACTGGCCCGCCTCACCAGACAACGATTTCTCATTGTGGTTAACATGAGGAATGGTCCATTTTGGAGGTTGATACATGACAATCTTTTCCTCTTGTGGTTAACAGAGGAAATGGTCCAGAAATTCATTCCTTAGGGTTTATACATTCTCTCCAGGGTGCACTTTGATTAGTGTAGGAGGAATGGCCCAGGGTGGGGAATGGTCCAGGCTCAAAAATCAAGGACATGCATTCCTTAGGGTTTATACATTCTCTCTAGGGTGCACTTTTATTAGTGTAGGAAGAATGGCCCAGGGTGGGGAATGGTCCAGGTTCAGAAGTCAGGACAATTATTCTTCCTTGCTTGAGAAGAATAGTCCAGACAACTCATTATTGATGTTTTACCTTTTTGAGGGTAGATATTCTTTCAGATCTCATAGATGTGAGTGGAAGATTGGCCCAAATGATTCAGTTTATATCATAACATTGTTTCTGTGCAGGTTGATATCAAATGATTGTTCTGAAGACTGCATGACAATAGATGTATACTACTGTGGTGGATGTGTTCCACTGTTTGTGACTATACATTACTGATCAAGTACTTGTGTGCTACTTGGTGTGGTAGTGTACCCTTGGATTGTAGTTATGTACTACTATGGATAGACATAGTTGTGTTCTATTTTGTTCTGATTGCCTTGAAGACTATCAACAGTTTATTGGAAATAATTATCATCCAGATGAATGATGAACATAGATTTTCCAGACAAAAAATGGTTCAGAACATTTACACTTCTAGATTAGAAGAATGCGTCTTGTATCACTCTCTGGAGTGAGCATCATGTTTGATTACTCAGATAAGAGTATGGTTTCGAGAGATGATGCAACTGATGATGATGATGGTGCTCATGATCTAGTCATCATCTAGTCTATACAACTATGTTGATGCTACCGGGTGAATGGTATGTTTTTGTGCTCAAGACCATTACCTGTAAAACCTCCCTAGCTAGGAGGGAGTGTTGATATTATGGTAGTTGCGGTAGGTATTTACCTCCACGTGTAAACATGACGATGATAAAATACTCCGGGAAGCAAGAAGAAACCCTAATGAGTTGGCTAATAACCCTAGAAGACTTGTTGGCTTAAGAAGATAATTTATATTAGGTTATTAGCCTCCTAGAGAAGAAGTTGGCCATAAATAATAATATATACTGAACAGACAGATACCCAGAATGAGAAGTCGGCCCAGGGAGTTAGCCAAAAAATGTATAAATACAGGAGGACAGTTCTTATTCTGGCAGGCAGTCTCAAAATTGCAGAGAAACACTTGTGAGCATTGCAGCTGCCCAGTTTCTGCGTAGGTTTGGAGGAGAGCTGTCATTGCAGCTACTACAACTAGCAGTTACACTTGGACTATCTCTTGGCTAGGGTTTGGACTATCTGATCAGCTCTTGTTGGTGCACTATCCTTGGGGAAAGGTGCACTACCCTTTGTTTGGCTATCTAGCCTAGGGTTTGCTTCCAGAGTGATTCTTTGTCAAGGTTAAGGTGCTCGGAGGGTGGCTTCGACCTATGGTTGGGTGACAATAGAGATATCGTCAATGGTAAAATGAGCACATCCATTATATTCTAACAGGTTATTGTCCCACACCTCCTTCATTCAGTCTAACCGCTGGAAGGAAACATAGCCAGAAGGATATTAAGCTGGTTGAAGAACTACCGCTAGGGTTTCTAGCAGGAGCAGTCACCATAACACTACCGCTAGGGTTAATAGTTGGTGCAGTTGTAGAAACCCTAATCCTCTTGTTCTGGCACCTTAAATGAAGGGATTGACCTAATATCCATATAGATCAGTGCGCCCTAGCCTAGTGCATCTCCTAGTACTCTCAACAAGCCAAGACGTAAAGTTTGAGTTTGTGGTCAAATCTAGGGTTTGACCAATTCAAAGTAGCCATGACTTATTCTATGAAGTTAGAGAACAAGTTAGATGGAGCCTCTAACTTCAGAGCATGGAAGACGAGGATTGACCTCATCCTTGCCAAGAATAAAGTGCTGGATATCATGAAAGGAAAGATCGTGGAACCAGAGTTTGAAGAAGGAAAAGAGAAGGAACCGCAAAACGTTGCAACTATAGAGAAGTTCAAAGACGGTGACATCAATGCCATGAGTATCATAATGGACTCTATAAAAGACCACTTGATACCCTACATCTCCCATCTTGACTCATCAAAGAAGATGTACAATGCCCTAACAAACCTCTTCTCAGTTAGAAACATTGGACAAGTTATGAGTCTGAAGAATGATCTCCGTGACATAAAGATGAATGATGAGGACAACATAACATCATATTTTGTGAGAATATCTCAGTTAAGAGATCAACTACAAGCTATTGAAGAGATCATCTCAGAGAAGGAATTGGTAAACATAGTACTCAATGGTCTTCCCAATACATGGGATGCATTTGCTGCAAGCATGAACACAAGGAATGAGTATCCGACATTTGAAGAACTTTGGACTTGCTGTGCTCAAGAAGAATCAAGGATCAGTGCAAAAGAGAAACCCCAAAAGAAGTACGATGATCAAGCCTTCACAGAAAGATTCAAAAATTTCAGGAACAAAAGGAAGTTTGGTTCAAGGAGGAAGCCAAATCAAGAGAAAGACATTTCAGAAGTACAATGCTTCAACTGTCGAAAGTATGGCCACTACAAGAATCATTGTCTCGAGCTAAAGAAACACGAAGCATTAGTTTCCGAAGAAAAGGAACCTACAAATAAAACTAAGAAGGATGAAAGAGACTTATTTCTTCTGAAGGTAACAATACTCTTCTTAGTTCTTGTACATATCTTGTTTGCATCGTCTCTGTACATATCTTGTATATCTATCTCCTCGAAGATAATGTGTTCCAAGAAGAACTATACCGATGGAAGAACAAAAAGATAAGGATTGATATCATTAGATAATACATGAAAGAATGAAATACATCAAACAAATCATGTGGAAGCTATTGTAATATAAGTCGAATCAATCATGAAGAGACCTAGAACAAGCAAAGACAGAAAGAAGTCAACAATCAAGAGGAAATTGGAGAGAGACTTATGATGTTTTGTAGAAGATTATAAGACAGAAGCATGGACTCGGCTAGATAGAGAAAGCCAATTATATATTGCAGAAGACAATGAAGATGCAGACGGAAGAGTGGACTCTGTTAGACAGAGGGAGTCAATTATATGCACTCTTCCATGAAGCAAGGATTAGGAGGGAGCTAATCCTATGATCCATTGAAGATGATGAAGTATATATCCATGGTAGTAACCATGAAAGATAGTACGTGTTCAGTTCAATCTCAGAAGATATCTTTTTCGAAGAGAAGCCTTAAAGTATCCCTGGTTGTCCATCCAGATCCGTGATCCTATGATAAAAGAAAGAAGTGGAATCTTTAGGGAATGGAATCTATAAGAAAAACCATGGACCCAAAATCTAAAGAAAAACATGAGGAAGAACATGAATATTCCAAGAAAGAAGAGAAGCCTGAACAACCAGTCATTGTATCGAGAATCACAAGCTTACTAGCCTAATATGAAAGCAATCACACAGAACTGAAAGTTGTGATGAATAACAATGTACGAAAGACTTATAAATGAAAGCATTGCAAGATTCAGAACTAGAGGTTCTCCCAGACGGAGGGAGAAGACTATGATGATTGCTCGTTCTGGTAAACCAGACATACCTCTACATGAGTCATTATATCATCCATGGGTTGGAGT
>ML782691.1:843382-859199 GCA_009831015.1 Picea engelmannii | reverse complement strand
CAACAATGATATACTTTATTGATCAGAGCTACATGAAGCCTTCAAAGAAAAACCAGTGCTCCAGAACGAAGTACATTTGAAATCAAGCATTACATTATCCGTGATGAAGTCCAGAAAGGAGAAAGTGGTTCTCCAATACATATATCCACAAATGAGTAGATAAGCAGACATTTTGGTAAAGCTTCCATCCAAGATGAAAGAGTTTGCATACTCAAGCTAGAGCGCGTGGAGACGACTTCCTTATTTAAAGAAGAAGAGATGACTCCCAGGTTGGGAGGGAGCACTGATATGTATTGATTTATGGACAGTCATTTTTCAGCTCGAAAAATGGTCCAGGATGAGCAGTTTCCTTTCCAGTTCGGAAAGTGGATTGATATTTCTGACGGACAACGATTTCCCATTGTGGTTAACATGGGAAATGGTTCAGATTGCTGATGTATCATAGGCAACGACTTCCCATTGTGGTTAACATGGGGAGTGGTCCAGGGTAGTCTCTCTTCTTGAGGGTTAGTCAAGAAGACTGGCCCACCTCGCCAGACAACGATTTCTCATTGTGGTTAACATGATGAATGGTTCGTTTTGGAGGTTGATACAGGACAATCTTTTCCTCTTGTGGTTAACAGAGGAAATGGTCCGAACAATCATTCCTTAGGGTTTATACATTCTCTCCAGGGTGCACTTTGATTAGTGTAGGAGGAATGGCCCAGGGTGGGGAATGGTCTAGGCTCAACAATCAAGGACATGCATTCCTTAGGGTTTATACATTCTCTCCAGGGTGCACTTTGATTAGTGTAGGAAGAATGGACTAGGGTGGGGAATGGTCCAGGTTCAGAAATCAGGACAGTTATTCTTCCTTGCTTGAGAAGAATAGTACAGACAACTCATTATTGATGTTTTACCTTTTTGATGGCATATATTCTTTCAGATCTCACAGATGTGAGTGAAAGATTGACCCAAATGATTCAATTTATATCATAACATTGTTTCTGTGCAGGTTGATATCAGATGATTGTTCTGAAGGCTGCATGACAGTAGATGTATACTACTGTGGTGGATGTGTTCCACTGTTTGTGACTATACGTTACTAATCAAGTACTTGTGTGCTACTTGGTGTGGCAGTGTACCACATGATTGTAGTTATGTACTACTATGGATAGACATAGTTGTGTTCTATTTTGTTCTGATTGCCTTGAATACTATCAACAATTTATTGGAAATAATTATCAGCCAAATGAATGATGAATAGAGATTTTCCAAACAAAAAATGGTTCAGAACATTTACTCTTCTAGATTAGAAGAATGCCTCTTGTATCACTTTATGGAGTGAGCATCATGTCTGATTACTCAGATAAGAGTATGGTTTCGAGAGATGATGCAACTGATGATGATGATGGTGCTCATGATCTAGTCATCATCTAGTCTATACAACTATGTTGATGCTACCGGGTGAATGGTATGTTTTTGTGGTCAAGTCCATTACCTATAATACCTCCCTAGCTAGGAGGGAGTGTTGATATTATGGTAGTTGCGGGAGGTATTTACCTCCACGTTTAAACCTGATGATGATAGAATACTCCAGGAAGCAAGAAGAAACCTTAATGAGTTGGCTAATAACCCTAGAAGACTTTTCAGCTCAAGAGGATAATTTATATTAGGTTATTAGCCTCCAAGAGAAGAAGTCGGCTATAAATAATAATATATATTGAACAGACAGATACCCAGAATGAGAAGTCGGCCCAGACAGTTAGCCAGAATTAGTATAAATACATGAGGCCAGTTCTCATTCTGGCAGGCAGTCTCAGAATTGCAGAGTAGCACTTTTGCGCACCTTAGTTACCTAGTTTCTGTGCAGGTTTGGAGGAGACCTGCCATTGCAGCTGCTGCAGCTAGCAGTTACGCTTGTACTATCTCTTGGCTAGGGTTTGGACTATCTGATTAGCTCTTGTCGGTGTGCAATCTTTGGGGAAAGGTGCGCTACCCTTTGCTTGGATATCTATCCTAGGGTTTGCTTCCGGAGTTATTCTCTGTCAAGGTTAAGGTGCTCGGAGGGTGGCTTTGGCCTATGGTTGGGTGACAATAGAGATATTGCCAATGGTAAAACAAGCACATCCATTATATTCTAACACTTCACTCACCGTGGACAGGCTCATTGACTCCTTCATCCATCAATCTTCAAGCATGTTGCGCTCTTCAAGCTCTCATCTCTACAAACTTTCCAAGTTCTACTTTCTCCCACTTGCTCACTATAGCCTTCAACTTTAATGCACTGCCTTTGGAAGGCCAACCATCGCAATGGTTCATTTCCACTTCCAATTTTACCAAAAAAGGACAAAATAAAGCTAAAAGAAACATTACATGCTTATTACAAATTTACAAGGTTTGACAAAGATCTGATTTGGATCACACCAAGACTTTGAGACAAACCCTAAGGTTCCAAGTCTTCCAAGTCTGCACACAAATCCTGAGTCTTCCAACTCTTGTATCACACAAGCACAAAGATTCTAGGACAAGTGCATCAAAATCCAAGTACATACTTGAATAATTCATAGTAACAAAGGCTCTATCCTTTCTTTATATAGAATAATTGAGGGAAACTAACAATAGAAAATTGGACTAGGTCCACAACAACTTACTCTAAGTCACTAGACTAGGTCCATAAGTGGAGCGCTTCTCTAACAAAAGGGTTCACATGTCACTAGGTGGTCAGGTACCACCTCCCAAGTGGTGTGCTCCCCATCCCAAGGACAAGCATCTACCTCTAGTAAGCTCTTCAAATGTCAAGCAACCAAAACAATGTAAGATACAACAAAGGGCTTAGGTTTCACCATGTACCCTACATCACATGAAATGCACCACTATCATGGTGTAAATGTTTTATGTGGTCAAAATGATCCTAGGGCCAAACACCTTTCCTCCTAATGCCAGAGTTCCTCCACATCCTATCCCAAGGCCCCATCCTCTTCAACACATGTGTCATGTAGAAGATATAAATTCAACATTAGATAACTACCTCCATAAGAAATGCATCTCATTTAGCTCATATCCCAAGGACAAACATCTACCTATAGTAATATTTGCAAATGTCAATCGACTAAAATAATGTAAGATACAATGAGTTAGGGTTTCACCATGTAGCCCACATAACATGAAATACACCCTTACCATGGTGCAAGCATTGTTTAAGCAACGCAAATGGTAATAACATGAGCTAACTGATGACAAATTGAAATATGTCTTATATTATAACTATGTAAAGATGGTGGAGGACATGAAACCCATGGCACCCAAGGTAAATTATAACTAATTTTCTCTTGAGTGTGAGAATTCAATGATTCTCACAAAAATTGTGTACTAAGTTATTGTTAATTGCAAGCATGATAATTGTCCTTTATTATGTTGTTGTAGCAACCTCCAATAGAAGAAGAAGAATATGTTCAACATTCAAAGGATAACAACAATGATGACAGATCAAATTTTTTGTCCTCTAATGATTTTTTATTTTATTTGCCTCTTGTATTTAAGATTCACATTCCATGGGGTTGTAGTAGACCACTTATTTATATAGAGAACATATTTTATTGTGTACTTAAGATTCACATTTATCATCAGATGCTGGTAGATCACTTGTTACATGGAGAAAAAATATCGTATATAAATTATTGTAATTTAAAGGCAATTTTTCCTTTATCTTGTGTATTAAAAATATTGATCATTATCACATAATTTAAATATTAATTAGATAAATATATTGTTTAATGTTGAATAATGTAAATATATTGATTAATTAATGTCCCATAATAAATGATGATAAAAGAACAAAAGAAGATGTCAAACCAATGCTAAGACCCATGAAGACATTAAATAGACCATTGAGAATAATAATAGTCTACTTAGAGGAACCCTCAAGACACTCTGAATATGCTCATAGTAAACAAATGACAAGAATAAGGATGCTAATGGGACGTTGCAAAGGACAATAATGGGACCATGAAGATGCTAAAGGAACATTAAAGGGACACTAGTGGGATGTAAAATAGGATGCTAAAATAATGCGAAAAAACGCCAATTAAACCTTTAGGATGCATACTAGACGTAAAAAAGGACACCAAAAGATGCACAATAGGATGCTTTTGGAGGATGTAGAATGCAAAAAAATACACGTCTTCCCATACTATTTTGCATCTTAATTTCACAATAAAACAAAAAAAAAACAAAGGAAGAAGATACAAAATGACCCTATTGTAGTAGTATGTGAACATGATGTCTAGTCCATCTGGGACAAAGAATATGGGTGTGTGCAATGCATATTGTAGAAACAAGTTCCGTGTGAATACTTTTGAGAGTTTGCTAAAATTACCTACAAAGAATGCATGCATAAAGTTTCATGGACAATAGACTCTTGATTGTGCAAGTTGTCTCTAATAGTTTTGTTCACACTAACATTGAACAATGTCGTTAAAAAAAAGAGAAAACTTTGAATTTGATGATGCCATTTCTACACTAATTATGCAAACAACATGCATGCACAAAATCAAAAAATTTAAAACTTGTTTTGGGATTTACTAGCACTATAGCTATTTTTGAATCCTTGGCAACAAGATGCATTTTGTCTTGTGTTTTTTGGACCTCAACTTCTATGTTGTTAATGCTTTTTCGTTCTAAATGAGTACTCCTTGCAATTTTACCTGCAATATATATGAAGACCTATAAATCTAAATTGGATCTTATTTCAAATTTGTTATATTATTTTCTGGATTTTCTATTCTCTTTGTTATGTTGGTAGTTTTGTTCATGTTGCTCACTTTCATTGTTGTGCAATGCTCTTTAACCTATGTCATTGTGTTTTCAAGATCCAGAATTTGTATTAATTCCATTCTCCCTTGTCTTGGTTGTTGTGGTGCAACAACTTACATGGTTGCATAAACTCAAAAAAGAAATAGTTTCCATTCTTTCAAGTGTTACAAACAATAAGTAGAGTAGTCTCTATTTTCACTAGATATTTGTTAAGTGTCATCCATAATATTGTTATGTATTTTCTTCCATGTGCAAATCTTGAATGTCATGGATCTGAAAGTAACCAATAAAGAGACAAATGTTCCACATTTTTCTTTTCTATTTTTTCACTAGAAGATATATATTATTGAGCTTATTACCAAGATAGTAGCTAGACCAAATTGGGGGAAATGAATTTGGGTCTATTAAAACTACTATCATTTTGTAGTGAAAAATGATAGTGATGGGACTTGTCACTTATCCATCTGGAAGCTTAACTTGTTCTTTTAATATTTCAATATGCTTAGATTTAATTAAAGTCTTTGTGTTTGAATGATGCTGTAATTTAGAAAATTTGGGATTAATTTATATGAATTCTTCAGAGGATTTAAGACTTGTAGCTTGTTCATCTTAAAACTTAAATACTTTTTTAAAATTTTAGCATGTTTAATATGCAATTAAAATCTCATTTTATTTCTAAATGATAGTATAATTTAAGAAATCTTAAAAAAAATATTTGACAATGTTCCTTTTGTTTCTATATAATGATGTAATTTAAAAAATCCAAGATGATTTTTACATTAATCCTGATAGATTGTAGAATTTTTGTTTATTACCTCTATTTTGAAACTCTTCTTATTAAAATTTTATTTATTATTGTATAATTTTCAATCAGCATGGATTATTATACATAGAGCAATCAACAGTAACCCACACCAGAGTCCTTTAAGGTGTTGACCGATACACAGTAATGTCAAAATAAAATCATTAAAACTCGCACGAAAAGACAAAAACTTGAAGAAACAGACAGAATATATATTTATGCACACGCTGATACACAGTTCAATACCTTCCTATTGATTCCAGAAAGCATATATAGATATTACCTCTCTGGCCATCACATTCGGCGCAGACCTTAACCTGTGAAGAACTATATACACGAAGAACTATATACACACAAAGTATATCCCCAGAAACGGTCCAACCAACAACTTTTGACAGCAATAAAGAACGGAATGTGACGTGGGTGCCATATATATAAACGCACACGCTGATACACAGTTCAATACTTTCCTATTGATTCCATTGAGCATATATAGATATTAATTCTCTGGCCATCACATCCAGCGCAGACCTTAACCTGTGAAGAACTATATATACACAAAGTATATCCCCAGTAACAGTGCAACCAACAACTTTTGACCGCAATACAAAACAGAAAGCGATGTGGGTGCCGAAGAAACGAGTTGGGTTTCCTTTTAAGACGGGGAGAACACCATCAACATCGTAAAAACTGGATCTCTGATTGGCATAAACCCCTGCGGCCTTGGTGGCACAGTAAAATACCCATCTGCGGTGCCCCGTCCAATTTAACAGAAATTCACTTGGGTTTTCAGAGGAGCCAAAAGGGTGTCCGGATATGGAAAAGCATCCCGTAAACTGGCAGCCTAGGGCAGTATTCCGGACCGCTCCTTCCCAGCATCTTCACTGAAATTACAGAGTTTTATAAACAGATACTAAACTTTTCCCTTTGTTGATATTTTCTTCGTTTTTTTTCAAACCCTCAACATCAGCATTAGCGTATGACATTATGCTAAATACTTGTAGTGTGGGGTAGGTGACTACAATATGAGGGTTGTAGGGTGTGTCGACTAGGTTGTCATAATCTTTTGATAATTGATTTGGAAAATGTTTTACATTATAAGAATTGTTTAAGTTGTGTTCATAGTAATTAAATTTTAAAAATAATTGGTATATAAATTTTATTTTTTTTAACTATGGGAACAATAACCTCCCAAGAGTATATCCAATAGCCCGCAAGCCAGATATACCAATAACTTGTGACTCAACAGGGTCGAGACGTCCCGAGTCCCACCGAAGTGAAGCTCTATCCCAGGGGTAGTCTACCCTTCCAGCCTTGTCACAACGGGCCAATATGAGCATCCCTACCCCCCGCCGGTTTTGAATTTGTGACCTCCCCGGAGATAACACATGTTCTTAACCATTGGGCCCACTCAGATGCTCTTTTAAAAAGTTGAAGGACATGGGGGTGGGGTATATAATTTTAAAGTTATACTTCAAATCAGGGGTAGGGTATGTATATATCAGTAGGGAGGGGATTTCTTTGTCCCAAAAACAAAGGGGCCTTATACACTAATTTGGTGTTTGGTTTGATCCGGACTTTAAAATTAGATTATTATTATTATTATTATTAGTGAATATATGGACTTTAAAATTAGATGATTATTATTATTATTATTATTATTATTATTATTATTATTAGTGAATATATGAAAATTTAAATTTAATTGTATAAAGTGATTGTATAACTAAAGATTTACATAATAATATAAAAATTAAAATCTACACAATAACAAATTTGATCTCTCCTCTTGATGCTTGATAAATGAGAATTTAAGATAAATCTAAGATAGTAATTATAAAAATGAAGAAGTGAAATTAAAATTAACAAAATCATATAATATCAATCATCACTTTTTAAGATATATAATTAATAATTAAGATTTTCCATAAATTATAGTCTCAATACAATTATTTCTTAAATTCTCTCAACCATAAAAATATGAAAAAAAAATCATAATCAAAACCACTTAATTTACTATTTCATTGCCAAAACTTTAAAAATAGTATATATGCAACCAATAATAGAAATTTTCCACAAGTTATTCATTGGATACAATTATGTCTTAAATGCACACTATGAAAAAATTTAAAACCACTCAGCTTACTCTTTCATTGGCAAAACTTTAAAGATATCATTGGCAAAACTTTAAAGATAATATATCTTATGAACCATTATTTAAACCTTCTTTCAAAATAAAGAATAGAAAAGTTGTGAATGATGGTCCATTTAGAGTGGTTTTACTCTAGGATGTGAGCATGAAGAGTGTATGAATGTTTGACATGTTTGGCTTTAGTGTCATATATCTAGTTTTTTTCCAAACAAGTGTTGCATGGTAGCGTAGTCTCTGCCAGGTTGGAATGGAATAAATGCACTGCTATGGCGGGACCAAGGGAGAAATAGAAGTTCGAAGCAGTAGAGACACGTGGGAAGCAGCTTGAAGTACATGTGGTATCCATGCAGAAGATGACTCGTGCCAGTGTGTCACATGCCAACTACAAGACATCAGGTTGGTAGATGACCCGAGGAGAATGTCACTGTGGCAGTAAGGACGGAGCCCCAAGAATCTCCCGAATTAGTTAATCATAATATTATATTAATATGGGGTTAATATGCGAACGATGATGTCAATCCTACTGCGGTTTTTATAGATGTGATACTCTTGTTTTAAGTTTTTTCCTAGAGCGTGTATAGTTCAAATATGGGACTTAGAAAATTTCCGTCATAATGACTTGAAGCAATAAAAAATGATAGTAGTAGTTTTTTTTTTGAAATAAAGGTTCTTGGAAAAAAGGACCAGGAATCACACACATTAAACATTCAAATATAATAAAGACAATTTCCTGACATCCAACATAGTTGAAGAAAAAAAAATCCGAGCACATTAAAATAAAAGAAGATGATTGATATGCATAAAGAGAACTAATTTAGCATTTCGAAAGTAGCCCACAAGGCACTGTCGAAATTGTTCCCGAATTAGTTTTCTTTGAAATTTATCAAAAATTAATGATGTCTGTTACATATTTCTGGAATAACACACATTAAACATTCAAATATAATAAACACAATTTCCTAACATCCAACATAGTTGAAGAAAAAAAATTCTGAGCACATTAAAATAAAAGAAGATGATCGATATGCATAAAGAGAACTAATTTAGCATTCTGAAAGCAGTGCACAAGACACCATCGAAATTGTTCCCGAATTAGTTTTCTTTGAAATTTATCATAAATTAATGATATCTGTTACATATTTATGGAAATTTAAATGCGTTTGTCATATAGATTGGGATTGGGGCTCCCGTAGACCATAAAACAAATAAGTACAATAAATAAGACTGTAGAAAGAAGAAGTGCGCGATGGTAGAGAGGAAGACTTGAAAATAAGAAATTGGAAGTTATCAGTCTTTGGTTAGAGATTTCTATTTAAAGAGGTAGAATAACTAGATTGATAAAGAAAGCAAGATTTGATCAGTATATAGATGTGATCAGTATAGACTTACTATGAAGCCGATGCCTTTTTGTTGCTCTCGTTGACGACCACTAGAATCATGCCAACTGGTTGTTGCCCTTTGTCGGTGAGCTTGTCCATTCTCCTTTGGATCCATTCTTCAATGTAGCTTCTCACGGGGGCCACGTTGATTTGATCCCAGATTTCTGTGTTGAAAATGTTGTTTTCTAATTTCCTTAGATCCATAGAAACACTGTGCAGAGCCTGTTCAATTTCTTCATTGTGTGCCGAATAGTCCACTAGCCAGTTCTCGACGTCATCTTGACCATATTCAAGGATGCCGTAAAATTTTTCTAAAGACAACCCCTTTAAAATATCAACTTGTTCATTGAAGGATTGCTTGGTTAAAGACAAGGAGTTGAAGATTAATTTTGGGTCTTGAACCTTGTTGGTAGTTCCAGCTAAATCTATTTGGGTCAGGTTTGTGAATAATTCTTCTTTCTCAGATATGGCTTGTTCACATGATTCAACAATGAGGTGTAGGCTGTTAACTTTCTCTTTCCAACATGCTTTTAATTGTTTGATCTGGTTTGGGGAGGGCAGATCTTCTTGTCTTCTTTTCAGATCTAAGAGGTTGATGACATAGTTGCCAAAAGGGATTGTCATCTGTAGATAGAAACGTTCTTCATTTTTTTAATCCGACTGTAAATGTTCATGCAAATCATTTGCCCTCGTTCGAAAGGAAGCCATATTTTGTGATGTTTCCCAAGCTTCAGTAATTAGCTCCATTCTTTTCTTGATATTCTTCTCTACATAGCCTCTATAGGATGTGAGGAGGCTGGAGGATCCTTTTAACTTGGTTGCAGGGGTGGCAGGCACTATTTTTTCTAAAGGACTGGCATTCTTTGCTTTAATTCCTCCAATGGAATCATCAAGAGCATCTGCGGTTGCTCGATGAAATCAGGAGATTTGGGACGACTGCATTTTCCTAAGGTTAATCTTTGAACGAGATTTCCTTTTCTTATTTGATACATCTCTCTTTTCAATAATTAATTTTTTAGATTGGTTATAAAAAACACCGCTCTGGAATCTGAAGGATTCATCTTCATAAAAAATGTTGGTCTCAACTATTTCTACAACAGTTTCAAGTTGCATGTTCTCACTTTCAGTTTTGGGCTCTTCCGCCTGCCCTACAATGTTTTTTCTCTTCTTCGTCATGGGAACCTTGTGAGAACTATCAATTTTTCCGCGAGGAGGGTTCTTATCTCCTCCTCCATTTGAATATTTGTGGGTTGCTTTTTTACTGGGGTGGGCCGTTGAAGCGATGCTCCATGATGTTGTGCTCTTGGGAGTGCTGGCCGGGGACTAGAAACTCTTCTCATCAGAACCTTTTCCTTGTTGTCTGTACAATTCAACTGTGCTTTTGCAATGTCTCTACGTCGACATCGTTAGGAGCATGAGTGTTGTCATCACTATCTCTGTCCTCGGTCAGGCATGTATGGATAAAATAGTTGCTAAAGCCAACTGATAGTAACTCGAAAAATCCCATTAGGGTCGAACCCTCTTAGCCTTTCAACATATTTTAGGTTAAAGTTCTTGAAATGGCCTACAGATTCATCAATCTTGTTGACGTTTCTGAACACAAAGTCCCTAAATTTTCAGGGCAGAGGAATGAATTGTTTTTTTTCTCTTGCCATGGAAAAAATGCAACTAGTAGTTGTATTTCCTTGCTATGTCTGTAACAAACATCTTGTCCGTGATGTGACATGGAAGGAAAGAAGGATTTTCCTTGGAGCCAAAGATCATTATTACACTGTAATTTTCCTTTTGTTCAAGTGTCCCCTTCCTGTCCAAAAACTTGGTTGCCTAGCCAGACATCCGGGGAGCATCCTTTCCTAACAATAAATCTCTGAAAACTGATACAAAGTCGTGAAAAACCTCATAAAAACAATGGGAGGCCTTGTGCCTCCACAAGGCTTGGTACTAGAATGTAACTGGGTCAAATTCATAGATTATCTTCCTGGACAGAGACAATTTTGGAAGCAGACAACAATGTGTTATCGCAAAAATCAAGTAGGATGAGATATAAAATTTATGTTCTTCTTTGAATCGTGACAATTGGGAACAAATTTCAATGGAAATTATCTTCCCCCAATAAAAAATGGATTGTTCCTTGACTGTGAAATACAAAATATAAAGAACTATGCGGGAAATGCTTACCGTTGATTCCTGTCCCGTTATTCTTGTAAACAACCAAGCAATTTCCCGGAATGGATTTGTAAAGGAATTGATTTGTAATTTTGTGATATCTTCAAGAACTGCTGTCAGGTCTTCGAGGAACTCAGGTAAGAGGTCCAACCTGTTGTCATGTTTTTCTAGGGACTGCTTGCAGTCTTGTCCTCTAAAGGTCAGTGTTGGCTCCGACAATCTTAACATATTGCAAAAGACCCGAGGTGACAAAAAAATAGGAGAATGGTCATGTAATGGAACAATTCTTTGGCTTGAAATAAATTTATCAGCGCACCAAGAGATGACCTCCTTACAGTAAAAAACCTCAGGGACGCAGCTTGCGCGAGCGATTCCATATGTCCAAATCACTTCGCTTTAGGCGGAACAGGATGAATAGTAAGAGTATGCCCTGGACCACTGGAAGTTCTGGTCCTCATGTTTGAAGATATTCACTGTATCTCCACAGAACTACTATCGAGATGCTACCATAAGTTTACGAGAACGTTCATTTTCTCCAGACGATGTTTGAAATGAAGAGTTGGAAGGTGTTATCGGACTAATCAGTAGGTGCAGACACTAACAGATCTCCCTAGATCCACTTGGATCTAGAACAAAACAGGACAGGACATGACTCTTTCCCTAAGTTACGATCATTGAATTAGCTAGTAAGGAGGAACAAGTGACATACATTTGTATTGCTTCCTTAAGTCTCTGTTGCTCCTGCTTCATTCCATTGCACTCGTGAGGTTAAGACCAAGACAACACAAACCAACCAAAGTGAAGATAGCAAAATGTATTCAATCGTTAACTTATGCATATGATCAAGGAATTACACAATAAAGTAAGAATGACTTTATGGGAAAAGGACATGCCACTGTATCATATTAATTGAAAGTAGAAGATACAACTTGATCGCCTTGATGTCGCAAGATTCCTTTCAGTGACTCTTGGTTCCAACACACACTTTCTTTGTACTTGCATGAAGAAGATCCAATTCTTCTTGATAGACCAACTAGAGCCTTCAAGCCTCTGTCCAAGTAGGGTTATTCACACAATTCCTTCACCAATTCTTCAATTAATCTTGCTTAACCTTTTCCATGATAATCCTTTCAATATATAGGAGAGGGTGAGATGGTTACATGGATGAGAATGATCCCATCAAATCAGAGAAGCCAGTAAAATGACAACCATACGAATGCCAACTCATTCTCTAGAAGATTCCCTTCTAGAACCCTCGAGACTTCTTCTTTTTTCCAAGCTTGAGAACAAGTTCGCACCCTATGTATGGAGCAAACTGCGAGAAGTTCGCACCCTAGATGAAGGTGGCCTGTGAGACTGAGTCATTCACGCACCCTAGGCCATATGCAGTCTGCAAACTCACTTTGAAAATATGTTTTTGGAAGGAGACAAGATCCACTTTTCTCAGGAAAAAATTTCTTGTTGGGAGCCTGAGTACACCATTGTTAATACATCACCAAGATGACCAAAATCATGTGTAACAAAATGCCCCCCAAAGTATGAGGCCAGAATCAGTGACAACCAAAATACTTTGTAAACTGCGTGTGTGTGTCGGAAACTAGGAGTGCACCTAATCGAAAACCTGCAAACAACCAAGCATCCACAGAATATAATTCCAGTTCTGAGGTAGGCATTCCCATACTCAGATCACAGACATATGACATCATGAACATGGGTCATGGCCACCAATCATACATTGTGGATCCATGCCGTCAAAATATCGCATAGCCACCAAGAATACACTATGGATCTATGCAAGAAGATTCAAATTAAGATGACATAGCCACGTGACATACAAAGTGGATCTACGCGTCAGCAAATTATACATATTCCATCGCAGCCTGGATCAAAGAAATGAGACACAGGGTCTTCAATCCTGTCACCTGAAAGTACGAATCTAGCCATGTGATTACATGTGCTGAAGTCGAACATGGTAGAAACCACTTGATTACCGGTCATTGATGAAACCGTTAACAAGTGCGAGGGAAATCACCATTAATGTCAATGACTCCCAAGGTACGCTAGTAAAATCCATCGAATGTGAATAAATGAGTTGAGGTTGAACATTCGACGGAATCTCCTGATCAGAGGTCAATGATGAAAACCCAATGTCGAAAGTGAGGAAATCTACCATTGAGGCATGCAAGTTCCAAGGTACCAAATAATTTATAAGTCTTGTTTCCGGATAATGAGATACAGTCAACGGAACAAAACTCGTCACGGGAGGGCCTTGATGTATCCCCCATCAATGACACGAAATGAGTAATAGATTTTGAAGGTGAAATAGAGTATGATGTAGGTTGAATTGGCCACAGGGAAGGCCGACACAGAGAGAATGGACAATTGCAGATGGTCGACTCAATAGAGGTTTTAGATGAACTTCTCTTGAACATATGAATGACACGACCAATGACTTGGCAGCACTGACTCAGAGACGACTCAGGATATGACCTTGTAGCAAGTCGAATGAGAGACAAATGGATTTCCCAAACCAGCTTCAGATAATGAATAGGGGGGTGTCATGTTCAAGAGCGACACTTACTGCCAATAATATGAACACGAAAACACATCCCTTTCCCAAAATTTCCCCCACCATTTCTGGCAAGTACCTCTTTATTTTTACACAAGCTTGAGGAGGATAACATATGCTTGTTGATGTAAGATCATCCTTCAGATGAGTCCCTTGGAGTATGTTTAACGAACCCTAGGAAGGAGTGGTCCGGTCCCATTACGGGTCTTTCGATGTTTGTTTAACGAGTCTAAAGATAAAAAACTTGAAGGTTTTTCATGATTATAGAGTCTGAAAAAACACTCAAAAGAGAACTCTCTCAGTTCCTTTTTTGTAAAGTAGTCTGATGAGACCGAAAAAGAGATAAATTATTGCCCAACAAACGCTTTCCTCAAATACTTTAACGAGCGTGAAAATAGCAAGATCGCTCGACAATCTTTTCATGTTTAGAGAGTCTGAAAAGAGCTTAAAGAAGACTCCAGGGGGTTCCTTTTTCGTAACCTTGCTAAACCCGAAAAAGTGATAAAAGTGTGCTCGATTACATTCTCATGTATTTTCGAGCGTGAGAACGAACAAAGACCAAGCTCGAGGTTTTGTCTAAAAACCATAAAAAAAACAATTTAAACATGCGATGAAAAAGAGAAAATATCCGTATCCCTGTGTATGGACGTCGAAGTCGTCATGTCTGCAAAAAGTCGCACTTATAGGGCTATTTATGCATTAGGTTTGATAAATAAAACAATTATAAAAACCAACAAAAATGGTAAAAAGTAAATATAAGTGGGTAAAAGTTCTTTTACCATAGTCATTGTAACTTTGCCAAGATTTTAGACCAAAACCCCTCTTTTGCCCTTGAATTTCGGTGCTCGATTGCGGAAGGTACGAACAACCATTTGGTGAACCGTCTCCGTTAGTGAGGTAAGATCCTTGTCTTCTATCTTTTCTTGGTTCAATTTTTTATTTTCAATGGAAAATTTCAAGTTTTTGAGCTTGTTTTAGGGCTAAAATTCGTGCTCAGGCGTTCTCGCAGGCTAGCCACACGGGACCTGTGAGAATGCATGATTCTCGTAGGTGGCCCCAAAGGCACCTGCGAGAACCTCGTACTGTGCTAAAGGGGCACCTGTGAGAACCGCAAAATGAAAAAATGCTTTGGTTTTTTCTCAATGAAAAATGTGCCAAGACTTGAAAAGAGTTGCTGACCTTCTTTTTATGATTCTTGTGCAGGCATTTGGCTATCACAATGGTTCTGGAATGGCATGAAAGAGAGCATGAAGAATATGATGCTATTGCGAGGAATAACCCGGGCACCGTTGCCGCTTTACGAGACTGTGGTCTCCTGAAATTATTTCGGATCCCAGGTATGAGGGCCCGAGTCAGGCTGTTGGAGTACCTTGTTCATATGTGGGACGTGGACCAACAAGTATTCCACGTGGGGGTCCACACATTGTCCTTGGATATCGAGGACGTCTATTTCTTGACAGGACTATCACGACGTGGGTACCACGCTAGCTAGACCGATAGCTAAGGTGGTAGGTTGCCTATGAGTGAGTATTGCTATCAGTACTGTGTTCCAGAGGCGGAAAGAAGCAAATGAAATGTGGCCATTTGGGGGGTCTAGGATTTGACCCTTCGCACTATCTTGTTCACCATTGCTCATATGGCTGGGAGCGCTGCTCCACACATGGCTCTCCAGAGCTATTTTCAGTACACCATAGAGTGTACTGAGCCTCGGGTCTTGTTAGCGATATTTCTTGCTAAAGGGGTCAGAAATCAAATGAATGGGTTAAAACCCACTTGTCCAAAGTTTTGGGTGACATGACGCCCGTGGTAAACAGTAAGCGAGATCGGGCGGTCAAGATGAGCGCGCCCGGATCAACGGCGCACAACAAATTCCGGACCCCCCTTGCCTTCCGACCTTTAAGCAGTGGGGGGGGGGTCCGGAATCAGGGGCGCATCTCTCCAACGGCCCAGATAAG
>ML782691.1:793851-842868 GCA_009831015.1 Picea engelmannii | reverse complement strand
GGTAGAGCTAAGCTCCCGACTGTAAAGTTTCAGCAAAGACTCTGGTTTCCTGGTTATGCCTCTGTGTTTGAGATTTCTTGGTTTATAACAAACAATTCTCTTTCTTTTCCGTCTTTGTTTCATCTTTTGCTGGAGGATTCACAATAGTGCAACTTGTTGCAATAAAGGATTTGTTGTGGCATTGTCGTGCCCTCTAGTTTTCTGTATTTGAATGTAAAAGGATTTTGCGTTCGGATGCATTTCTTCTTTAATCTGTTGCACACCTGATGTTTGTAATAGATCATTGCGCTCTTCTTGCGTAAATCTTCCACCTACTCGCCTTTACTACGACCCACTGTTTGGAGTTTGTCAGGACCTCACTCTTTCATGCATGCCTGGTCTGGTTTCTGAGTTGATACAACACTGTTTTGAGTTTCCCTCCATTTGACCACCCTTTAAAACAAACCGTGACATTAAATCTGATGGGCTTCGGGCTCTGCTCCTGCTAGCAATCCAGGAGTGACTTCCGAACGCCAACAGGTCTTTAACTGGTCAGACGCAGTCCTTTGTAGCATGAAGAGGCAGTTGACTAAATGCAGGAGAGGCGACCTGAAGCAATTTGGATATAGGTCACTGTTGGTGTCCTTCTTTCTTGAGAGGGTTCCCTTGCGGAGGTTACAAGTTGAGTGGGGTTTACCGGCTCCAGAGGATCCGAGGATGTTGAGGTGGTGTAACCTCATGGCCCGACATGTAGCTGGACCAATCATCAAATACAATGATTCCTTCTTTGACTGGTTGCGGCCACAAATGTTGATGGTCGATGATTATGCCTATGCCAGGTTGGACTTTCGAGGGGATCCGGACTTGGCCCTACCCGAGGACGCTCAGTGGGGAGATCTAGGTAAGAAGTACACATTTTTTCACTTTTTAAATGTTTTTGTGAGTTTTATCATATGCAAATGTTTTTATGTTTGTACAAGGTCTAATTACAAAAATTATTTTTTGGTGACAGACATGGGGCCTTATCGACCTCTGGGTACTTCTCCTATTCAACGACGAGGAGAGGTGGCTCCAGTGCCACGATGGGACGCTGAAGATTATGAGGCAGTGGAACAAAACTTAGAGGGCTTGACTGCTGACATTCCGGACATGCCTCTCAGAGAGGTCCCACGGCGTTATCAGCGTCATACGGTGGGCGTGTCAGAGTCTATTGGCTGACTGCTTCGTAGGGTTGCCCGGGAAGTCGTGTGTTATCATGAACGTCATCCATGACGTTACTTTGTAGAAGCTATGAGCTTCATATTTTGAAATTTTGGTCCTTGGACAAAAATTTTTTGTAATTTTTTTTTTGATTGTTATATACATATGTACGGCTTCTACCGGCTTATGTTGTGTTATGTGATGCATGTGATGTGATTGGTTTATAAATGACCCAAATGTTTGTCTAATACATAGTTAGCTAATGCATCAATTAATGTATTTAGACATCTAGGAATATGCTGATACTCAATATAATCAAAATAACGTTCTAAGAGGCGAATTCGCAAATATACCCGTAATAAAGTAGGACTTTGAATAGCATAAACATTACTTAACTGTAGTACTACTAGCTGCGAATCGAGTTGCACAACCAAGTGACGGATACCGAGAAAGATAACATCAATCAATAATTCGATAACGACGCTATACTCTGCAATATTATTGGTCGTACGACCGAGTTACACACCTCGTAGAGTGATAAGTTCGTTTGTAGGGGTATAAATTGCCCACGCAGCAGAAGCAAGGTTCTAAGTACTATGGCTAGCACCATCAGCGAAGCCAATGTGGGGTAGCGAAGACTTCGACACCTGGAAACCAAACACAACGTAACATAAGGGCAGAGACCAGATAACGAAAAAAACATACTACAGTAACACACAAGAAGTATGATACAATAAGATACAAGTACTCATGCACAAGTGATTTTATGCATAGTACTTCTTTAAGCACAACCCATTTCTGGGTTCACTCAAAGGGATATTGTCGTAATCTACTAACTCGTAAGCTCCTTTCTCCAAAAATCGTCTAACGATATAAGGACCTCGCCACATGGCTTCGAATTTTCCATCTCCTAGCATATCTCGATCTTGTTCGTAGAGGAGAACCAGATCTCCTTTGGAGAAAACGCGAGGCTTGACATGTTTGTCGTATTGGGCCTTGACACGTTTCTTCTCGGCTTCTATGACTAGGGTATCGTCACGTTGAGTTTCATCTAATCGCATGAGATACAACAGACATTCTTCCTCGACAGAAGTGTTTGGTAGGAGTTCGACGACTAGTTTTATGGAGGGTATCTCACATTCAATCGGGAGGATGGCTTCTAGACCATAAACTAATCGGAATGGTGTAAACCCGGTAGTAGACTTAACGGACGTTTGGTAAGCCCACAATGCTGAAAACAATATTGTGTGCCAAATTGTTTTGTGAATCCTTATCATTAATTGAAGCATGGTTATGAGAACTTTGTTAATCACTTCGACTTGGCCATTGGCTTGTGGGTAATAGGGCGTTGAGTTTTCATGGCGAAGACCCAACTTTTCAGTGAGTTCGGACATCATGATGTTTCTAAAGTGGCTACAGTGATTAGTGACGATAGACTGAGGAACACAAAAACGAGCTATGATGTAATTGAAAATGAATAATGCTGCGGTCTTTCCAGTATTGTCAAATGTCAGCATCGCCTCAGCCCATTTCGTAAAATAATCTACGGCTACAATAATGTATCCATGCCCCCCGGCCGAGTGGGGGTGACATGTCATGAAATCGATACCCCATTTCACAAAGGGACCAACGGAGACCACAGGGTGAAGAGGAGCAGGATGTGATCGTATCTTATGATTATAGGTCTGGCAAGCGTGGCATTTTTGGACGACGATTATGCAATCATTAAATAAAGAAGGCCAAAAATACCCTGCTCGTAAGATCTTCTGGGTAGTAGCATACTCGGACATATGACCACCACAGGCTCCATAATGGTAGTCATTAAAGGCTTTCTCAGCTTCGTCAAACGTGAGGCAGCGTAAAAAAACCGAGTCAATCCCATGACGATAAAGAGTATCCTTGAGGATAATATATTGACAGGCTTGGTAGCGTATTCAACGCCGGTCAGCACTGGACAAATTGGGCCGGAAAGTCTGGGTTTGGAGATATATGATGATATCGCTGTACCAAAGATCATCATAACTAATTAGGAAAAGGGATTCATCAGGTAATGAATCAGCTGCTACATTTTCCGTTTTAGAGTAGGGAAAGTTGCATATCAACTCGGAAAACACTAAGGACTTCTTGGAGTTAGCTCGTTCGAATTCCAAGTCAAACTCCTGGAGTATCACAATCCATTTAGAGTATTTTCCCCCTAGCAATTGACGTCTGAGAATGTGTTGCATAGGGTTGCAATTAGAAATTACTGTAGTCTTGCGAGAGAGGATATAGTGCCGGAAACGTTGAACTGCTTGGATGGCTGCCAAGGCCAGTTTTTCGACATGTAAATACTTGGTTTCGGTAGGCGTTAGACTTCGACTCAAGTAATAGATAACATGTTCGTCATGAGAATCATCCTCTTGGATGAGAACCATAGCGATGGTGTAATCCGAGGCTGCGAGGTAGAGGAAATAATCGCGACTCTAATTGGGGGGGAAGAGAAGTGGAGCACGTGTCAGGGACAGTTTCAAAGCTTCGAAGGCTTTGTTTGCAATGGTATCCCATATGAACTCAGACCCCTTTTTGAGTAGTCGCGTAAATCCAAGAGTTATCTCGGCATAGTTCGGGATGAAATGACGAAGAAAGTTTGCTTTCCCTTGCAAACTTTGTAACTAGCGAAGTGTAGAAGGAGGAGGGAGATTGAGAATCACCTCGACCTTTAAAGGATCTACCCTGATCCCTTGACGTGAAACAATAAATCCTAGAAGTCGGCTGGATTCTACGCAGAAAACGCATTTGTGAGGATTCAAGCGTATATGGTAAAACCGACGGCGGAGGAAAATGGCTCGGAGGTGGATTGGATGATCGACCCAGTGCATGGAATGAGTGGGTAAGTCATCAAGATATGGCTACACGATGTGCTTGATATCATGGAAGGCATAAGACATAGCGTGCTGAAAATTTGCGCCAGCGTTCTTTAGACCGAAAGGAAGTTTCCGATAGGCGAAAGTGCCCCAAGGACAAATAAAAGTGGTTTTGTGTTGATCCTCGGGAACAATATTGATTTGATTATATTTGGAGAAACCATCCATCAAAGAGAAGATTTCGCTTCTGGCACAATCGTCGACAATCTGGTCGACAAAGGGGGTAGGAAATTTGTCTTTAGGACAAGCTTTGTTAATATCCCTATAATCAACACACATGCAGATTGTGCCCTGTTTCTTGTCGATTGGGACAAGATTGGAAACCCAGTCAGTGAGGGCCACCGGGTAAATAAATCCGGCTTTGAGAAGTTTCTCGACTTCAAGCTTGATAACAACCGCTTTACGTGGGTGAACTGGACGAAGGCGTTGCCAGACGGGTTTAGCGTCTGGGTATGTCTTAATCTCATGTATCACAATGTCGTGGTCGATACCCGACATTTCTTCATAGCTCCAGGCGAAGAAGTCACGAAATTCTTTGAAAAGTGACTTGTAGGTGACGATTTCATCAGGGGAACATGAAACTCCGATATACACATTTTTGACAATTCCAGGTTTGATGGATATGTCGAGGGGAATAGTGGGTGAGATGTTGCTTAATTTCCCTTCGAAAAACACATCGTGTGTGGACTCGGGAACGGTTGAAATGACGACAACGGTCGACGGGGTTGAGATCCGTTGGTAGTTCTCGATGGTGTGTTATTCCAAGAAGAGGATGGAATGGTGATGTCCATCGTTCCAGGGGGTGTCTTCCATGACAGACATAATCATCTCGTCCGTGGGAAAAATGACGTGGAAAGGATATGGAGATAAATCACCAAGAGAGGGGGTAGAAGGGGTTGCAAATTGAATGGCCTGATAGGCAGATTCGATCGGAATCAAAGGAATTTCGTCGCTGTAACGAAGATGATCGCTAGGGTCGGGTACCATCCATGGGTTGTGAGACGCAGGGGTTCTGTGAATCGAGGTGGAGATCATGTTGATTGAAGCGACAGACAAGTGTGGAACATCAGGTGGTGGAATGGGGAAGGTACCCATTAACGAAGAGTCTTTGAGAAGACCTACACCGACGTTCTCATAACCCAGGGGGGTTTTGGCGATGAACAATATGTTGCTAGTGCACGTATCCGAGTTAAAGAAGGCTAATTGGTCGACGATAATTACCTTTCCTTGATGTGGGAAACCTACAACATGAAAAAGAGTCAACACAACTGCGCACATGGAATTGATCCAACTATGGCCAAGCAGAAGATTGTAATCGAGAGGAACGTCAAAGACTTCCACTTCGACTTGGACCGTTTTGCCTTCTAGCATGATTGACAACGAAGGAAGGACACCGTAAGGCTTAAAATCGGAGCCATTGAAGGCTTTGAGTGTGTTATGGGATTCAGTCAAAGAGGGAGAGCCGATGGATTTCCAGTAGGTAACAAACATGACACACATCAAGGCACCCTCATCGATAACGGTTCTACAAATGTTTTTGTCAGACACAATCACTTGGATTTGGAATGCGAGTTGAGGGGGTAACCTTGGAATGTGATCTTGATCTTCCAAGTCAAAAATTATTAAATTCGTATCCATCGGGTTGATTCCATCGATAGCTTTCAACAGTGCCTTCCGTTGTGTGGGACAACTTTGAAGGACTTCGAGGGCTGACATCGCGGATGGTGCTTGGGCCAGATCTTCAACAATGCTGTAGTTCTGGGCAGCACGAGCATGAGGATTGAAAGCTGATTTCCGAACGATGCCCTTTGGAGGAGGGGGAAGAACTGTGTCGAGGCTCGGTCGTTCGAGATGAAGAGGACCATTGGTAGGTGGAGTCGTGGGAGATGGTTGGACCAATGAAGGAGGTATAACATCAACCTTCTCTTTAGAGGGAGAATAATCTTTGGCTCGAGTGGTAAGTGTGATGTCACTTTGCTTTGAATCACTAGTACACATTAATACATAGGACGTAGTGGAAGGGGAAGGTTGGTCATGAATGACCAATTGGGCTTGTTGTTGAGAGGGGAAGGGTTGGGATAGTACGGCTGGAGTAGGAGGTTTGGGGGCCCCTTGAAGGGACTTAGTAACCTCGACGCATCGTGGACAATCCTTCGTGTAGTGATCATCACCACAGATAAGACAAGGGTATCGGGGTTTTCACTTATCCCTATCGTCAATGGGCAGTGTTTTGGTTCTCTTTGCTTGCGAAGTATTTTTGTCCTCCTTATTCTTACCCTTTCCCTTTCTGGATTTGTTTTTACCGGCTGGGGTAGATTGGACAACATTTACCTCAGAAGTCTTGCCGGTGGGAGGGGTAGGAGACGAAGCATTTTGAACATTAGAAGAAGTGGGTTTGAGGTTGTTGCTTGAGGCGAAAGGTGGTTGGGCATGGAAAGTGCCAATCACACCGTCAGCTGCATGAGAAGCAGTGGGAGTAGTGGAAGTGGCGGAAGTGGAAGGATGAGGTGCACGAGGGAGTAAGTCATAAAGAGTACCCGTTTGTGAGTAAACGAGGTCAAGGTATTGAGCACGACTAATGGCCTGTTCTTTCATGACAACTCCACCCATGGTGATGTCACAACCAATGTCATTCACAAATGATTTCATGAACCACTCTGCCAGTAGTTGATCAGGAAGTTCGAGTTTGATGAGATGTCGTCTTCGTCGCCACTCATGAATGTGATCATAGATATGAGTGGCTTTGTTTTGTTTGAAATAACTCAAAATATTGGTCCCTATTTCATAATGGATTGGTAACTGGTAGTGGGTGAGGAAAGCCATAGCAAGGGTGTTGAAGTTGATGAAGAAACCTCGTGTAATTCTATATACCACTTCGCAGTAGAACCTATGAGAGTTCATTGAAAAAGGCGTAAATGAATAGAGTCATCCATCAAGGAGTTGGATGAGCACCAGAGGTGAAAAGTCATGACATGATTTTTCGGGTCCTCTCCCACTTTGCCATCAAATTTAGGGATTTCAGACGGTAGTTTGGCCGGTATAGCGGGCCATTGGGGAGAGTGACGAATCAGATCATTCAAAATCCGCGACAGATCCGGGAGGTCCAAAATGGCTAAGAAGGGTAACTGTCTATTCACATGCGGGTACTGGTGGCTTTGAGGAAGGAGTCCTGTCGGAAAATCAGTGGGACCATAAGTAGTCTGCATATAATGCGAAGACCCAGGCAGATTCAGTGGTTGTTGTGGAGGAAAGTAACTCATGGGATTGTATCCTTGAACAGGGACGTGAGGTTGAGCATTCGAGCCCCAAATAGGACTGGACGTACCTAGATATGGTTGGCCTGTACTAAGGGGTATAACGGGTGTAGCTAGAGGCTGTTGCCCCCCAGTCGATTGAGGATTATGTTATATCAGATGGTTCCAATACTGGGCCAAGGATGGAGGTATGTTTTTTCCATAGGGTGGGGTTGGTGGGGGTTGTGCTGCAATCGAAGGTTGTGTTCCAATTGGGATTTGTGTTCCAATAGGAATTTTTCCTACAAGGCGGGGTTGAGTCAAACCTCCTTGGTGAAATTGTCCACCAACAGGAATATGGTAATTTGGTGTGAACGACGGAATGGTGCCACTAGGATCAGCAGCGCTGATAGAGGATGGAGAAGGTCCTCTAAAAGGGGGTAGAGGAAGTGTCGGAATGAAACCGGTAGGAGAGTGCCAAGAAGAAGAGGGACCACCAGGAATTTCATATGTGATTTGTGTAGGAACGAGAATAGAGGCATTCAACGCATGGTATCCGGGTGGAAGAGTCGGGGTGACTCTGGGCGATAACGATGTGCCAATAGGGTCTTGTCTAGCCATGGTAATCCCAGTGTGAAGACTCGTAGTATCTGTGTAATGGACCATTTGTAAAGGGAGAGTCAAGATGTGGTCAGCTCGCGGAGCTTCTGTACTAGGAAAATAATAAGCAGTAGTAAAAGGTACTGCGTCTAGGTCAGAGGTTTCGGGGAACACAGGTGAGACAGTAATATCAACACCTTCTCCTAAACCAAAGAGATCCTGTCTAAAAATGCCAGTAGTCCAAAAAGGATCTTGGCCCTCAGGTCCTGGAAAAGGTCCAGTCGGTGATCCAAAAGACAAAACAACTAAGTCTCCGGAAGAATTCACTCGCATAATACGTCTCTTAGAATCGGGGTGAAGTCGAAAGTCCTCTCGAGAATTGTTAATTTAGAACCATTCTAGAGAGTCAGTTCTTTCCACTTGTGGAGTGGTGACGTCTTGGACTTCATTTTGTTGAGGAGAGCCCTCCGGTGAGCTGGTAGGCAAGGGTTGAGAACCTTCCAGATTTTCTAGGGGTAAGCCTTGCATTCTATGTGAATGACATGGAGGGTCTATTGTGAACGAGTTACAAACTTACGAAGAAAATTCTATGGTCAATTTGGGTAAACAAACAACATGCGCTAGTAAAAAAAATCTAGGAAACAACACCAAGCAGACAAGACCTTCTAATTCCGAAGTCACTAGTTGTTGATGAAGTCCAACATCGCAACAACGAGACGAGAAGGGGCTGGGCTAGGGTGGAAAAGTTACGTTGACGACCTGCTTAACGGACTTACACCCTGGTGCAAGCTCCCACACATAATTGTGGGTATACCCTCCAAGGAGCCCGCGTGAGTTTGGCCAATGTTGATTCTAGGTACCGTGAAGACTTGCCCCTTCACAGTCACCTTGTGTAAGATCCTAAGAAGATAGGCCACTAAGGTTACCAGCGACAACAATAAAGCCTGGGGGGATAGTCGACAGTCCGATCCACACGCAAGGGCATGGTATCTAACTCGAAATCAACCTGAGAGGCTTCCACTCATCATTTTGGGTATACCTTCAAGTGACCCCCGTAATACGTGCAATCTCTACACCGATATCAACAAAGAAGGGTGAGTAACTCTGTCAATATCAATGCGACCTTGGGTTTGACCCTTGTGTGAGAAGGGCTTCCCATGACAAAATGTTGTAAATGGAATTTGACACTCCTTAACACAAGATGCTATTGTGTGTTTTGTGCTTTGGAGAGTGTATCTCTCTGCCTATTCCAAAGCTCTAGCCTAGCTAATCATTGGTGTAATAGAGTCCTAGAAAAGAGTTACTAGTTAAATTTTAAAATTGCGCAATATTATTAAGGGCTGTTGTTACTCAAAGGAAACAGAGATGAAACCGATGTTGTGTGAGACTCTGACCCAACAATGGATAGATAGGAATGAAAAGATGTCAATTCTTGTTCAATGAATCCTATTTACAGGAGGGAAAGAGAAGTTTTCTAGAACAATCTTGAACTACGATATGCAATCTTCTTTGAAACGCTATATCAACAAATCACGAACAATGCTATTTCTCTATTTGTTCTATTTCAACAATTGATTTCCAATATTTTCAAACTAAAAATGCTTTTAAAAAGAAAAAATGTTTTTTACTTTTCAAGAAGATCCACACAACGGTGGCGGAACTAAGGAAAACCAATAACTAATGACAAGCAACATACAAAACCCAAACCAATCTTTCAATGAAGACAAAAATGACAAGTAGACAAGGCTGGTATTCTCAAATGTAGGAGGACAATGATTTTCTAAGTGAGCAAATGAGAAAGACCAACAATCCCAAATTTCAAACAGATCATCGGCTCCTAACCAAACAAGTACTTAGATTCCGGGATCAAAGATTATATCCTTGCTAAGAAAAGGTCAAGAGATGACAGTTGAGAAAAAGAATGAACAAGAAGAGTCTTTAATTTCTGAAGACTGATCGTTCAGATAATCCGAAGTCAAGAAACAATTAACTAGTGGCCCAAGAAGTTCTTTTCAAACACACATACAGATCTGGGCATCTGAGCATACAAAAACCTTAATTCCAAAAATTTTAAAAATGGGTTCGCAGGCTATCAGTAATGTACAGTGTGAGAATGGAGCATTCTTGCAGGCTAGTCGCGAGCAGAGTGCGAGAATCTCACACTGGACTGAAAGGCAAAGTGTGAACTCAAGGGGTTCTTGTAGGCCACAGAGGGGTTCAGTGCGAGAAGGCCTGAAACTAGGCAAAATTTTTGGAAAAAGACAAAAATTTTGAAGGGACTTCTAGACCCAGAGAGTCTGTCAGGGTCTCCTGAAGACTCATAGATTGATAGAAATGAAGAAAGGTAAGGAAAGAGCAAATGGCCAAGGAAAAACACCAAAAACCACTAAAAAATGGGTTGCATCCCCAGTGGAGTTGCCAATTTTGTTATCGGACTAATTGATAGGTGTGAACACTAACAGATCTCCCTAGATCCACCTGGATCTAGAACAAAATAGGATAGGACATGACTCTTTCCCTAAGTTACGATCATTGAATTAGCTAGTAAGGAGGAACAAGTGACATACCTTTGTATCGCTTCCTTAAGTCTCTGTTGCTCCCGCTTCGTTCTGGTGCTCTCGTGAGGTCAAGATCAAGACAACACAAACCAACCAAAGTGAAGATAGAAAAATGTATTCAATCGTCAACTTATGCATATGATCAAGGAATTACACAATAAAGTAAGAATGACTTTATGGGAAAAGGACATGCCGCTGTATCATATTAATTGAAAGTAGAAGATACAAGCTGATCGCCTTGATGTCGCAAGCTTCCTTTCGGTGACTCTTGGTTCCAACACACACTTGCTCTGTACTTGCATGAAGAAGATCCAATTCTTCTTGATAGACCAACTAGAGCCTTCAAGCCTTTGTCCAAGCAGGGTTCTTCACATAATTCCTTCACCAATTCTTCAATTAATCTTGCTTAACCTTTTCCATGAGAATCCTTTCAATAAATAGGAGAGGGTGAGATGGTTACATGGATGAGAATGATCCCATCAAATCAGAGAAGCCAGTAAAATGACAACCATATGAATTCCAACTCATTCTCTAGAAGATTCCCTTCTAGAACCCTCGAGACTTCTTCTCTTTTCCAAGCTTGAGAACAGGTTCACACCCTATGTATGGAGCAAACTGCGAGAAGTTCGCACCCTAGATGAAGGTGGCCTGCAAGAATGAGTCATTCTCACACCCTAGGCCATATGCAGCCTGCGAACTCACTTTGAAAATATGTTTTTGAAAGGAGACAAGATCCACTTTTCTCAGGAAAAAAGTTCTTGTTGGGAGCCTGAGTACACCATTGTTAATACATCACCAAGATGACCAAAATCATATGTAACAGAAGGGATAATATAACCCTCCGCAAATCTTGGTCCAATTTGTGTGAATGGGAGATCTCCTCAAGCGTTTCGCTCATTAATGACAATCTCGACAGTGGTTGCATGATGCGCTATTAGCATTAAAAACTAGTAATTGCATACCTAGAAGTGCGAATATGGCGGGTACAACGAAGAGCAATTAAGAATTGGAGATTTCGTAAAACCGCCAAAGCGATGACCCATGAAACACATTCCACGCTGTTTGAGATGAACAATTGGAGGGGATAATATAACTCTCCACAGATCTTGGTTTAATGGGTATTAATGGGAGATCTCCTCGAGTGTTTTTCTCATTAATGACAATGTTGATGGTTCCTGCATGATGCACTGCTAGCATCAAAGGTTACTAATTGCATATTTAGAAAGAAGTACGAAGGTCACGGGAACAAGAAAGAGCAATTAAGGAGTGGCTAATTATCGAAAGAAGTTGACCGGGATTCAAAATAGGGTTACAAGGTACAACCATTAGAGGTGATCTCCCGAGGGTCAAATTATATGTCTCAGAAGTTTTTAAGTGCAAAACACATAACATGGAAGAGGGCACGATGGGACAGTCCAGACGTTAATTTGTATATCGAGGAAGTCCGAGTAATGTTTGCAGACCACAGAACAATGGAAGCATAATCGTGAGCCCACGTGTCTAGGAACCCGCAATCGAAAAAGTGGCTAAGTATGGAATAGGGAAATGGTAGGCCATACTCGTTTTTGCTAATATATATAAATTTGTAATAGATATGCCATTAGCTGGCAAGATATTTTCTGCATGTTTCTGGGCAAGTTCTGTAGCGATAGCCAATGTGACTGTCTCACCGAGCCTTTTACTTTTTAATGGCGGTATGTATGGTTGTTGCATGATGAACTGTTAGCATTAAACCTTGGTCGTTGCATACTTTGATAGAAGTGCGAAGGTGGCAGACATAATAAACAATGACTAAGAATTGGAGATTTCGTGAACCCGCCAACTCGATGATTCACAAAAGAGATTCCATGAAATGGGAAAGTATGGAAATCGGTCAGATGGGCTTCAAAGTAGGGTGACAATGGTTCCCCAAGAGACATGACTTCTCGAGTCAAATTGTATGTCTCAGAACTTTTGAGTGCAAAATGTGTAACACGAAAGAGGGGATGATGTGGGAGTTGCTCGTTAATGGCAATGTTTAAGGTTCCTACATGATGAAGTGCTAACATTAAAGCTTGCTAGTTTCATATCCAGAAAGAAGTATGAAGGTGGCGGGAATAGGGAACAACAATTAAGGAATGGCTAATTATCGAAAGAAGTCGGTCGGGCTTCAAAATAGGGTTACAAGATACAACCAGCAGAGGTGAGGGCCCGAGGGTCAAATTGTATGTCTCGGAAGTGTTGAACGCAGAATGCGTAACATGGAAGAGGGCATGATGGTGCATTCCTACGGACAAATTGTATATCGCTGAACTCCAAGCACTGTTTTCTAGTCATGAAACATTGGAAACACAAGCTTGAGCCCGCCAGTCCGGGAACCCACAATCGAAAAAGTGTCTAAGTATGAAAGAGGGAAATAGTGGGTCGGACTCAATACACAGTGGTTGCAGCATGTGCAACCATGGAAATGTAGCATGTCATGAACATACAACCAACTTCGGGCTAAGTATTGAAAGGAACGATGGATAGTCAGGCTCATGACGGGGTATTCCAGCGGACAAATTGTATATCGTGGAACTCTAGGTACTGTTTGCAAGTCGCAGAAGATTCGAAAGAAAATTTTTAGTCCGTCGGTATGGGAACCCACAATTGAAAAAGTGTCTAAGTATGGAATAGGGAAACAGTGGCCCAGACTTGTTTTCGCTAATATATTGAAATTTGTAATAACTTTCCCATTACTTGGCAAGATATTTTCTGCATGCTTCTGGACAAGTTGTGTAGGGATAGTCAATGTGACTGTCTCCTCGAGGCTTTTCATTATTAAAGACGATATTTACGGTGGTTGCACGATGAACTGTTAGCATTAAAACTTTGTTGTTGCATATTTGGAAAGAAGTACAAAGGTGGCTGACACAGGAAACAATGACCAGGAATTGGAGATTTCGTGAACCTGCCAACCTGAGGATCCAAAATAGGGTGACAAGGTTTCTTGAGAATACGTGAGGCCCCGACAGTCAAATTGTATCGCTCAGAACATTTCAATGCATAATGTGTAACACGGAAGAGGGGACGATGTGGGAGTTTGACAGTCAATTTGTATATACTTGAGGTTCGAGTGTTGTTTGTAGGTCACAGAACAATGGAAGTGCAATCTAGAGGATGGAATAATTAATACACATTGGGAAGGGCACGAATGTGGCGGGGATGGAAGGGAGCCATAAATGGTTTTAAACTTTATATAAACCTGGGTAAAGTGAAGCTTGCGAGTTGGAGGAGATCGGGGTGGAACTGTAGATCACAAATTTTTTGGGTGCAAGATGTATATCACGAAACAAGTTGAAAAATTTGGCTAATTATGGAAAGGAACGACGGTCGTTCCGAGTATTGTAAATGGCGATTTAATGTGTGTTAATGGGAGATGTCCTCAAGTTTTTTTGCTTGTTAATGCCAATTGTTTCGTACCAGTGTGTTCAATTGTCAATAGTAAAACCATAATTAATGTGCATTGGGAAGGGCGCGAAGGTAGTGGAGATGGAAGGCATCGATAAATGCTTTGAAACTTTTTTGAACCCAGGTAGAGTGAAGCTTTTGAGTTTGAGGATTCTGGGGTGGAGTTGTAGATCACAGAAGTTTTGAGTGCAAGATGTATATCACAGAACAAGCAACAACATAGTTCAATTACGACAACCCTGGAAACCGCTGCCATAAAATTGGCTAAGTATGGAAAGGAATGATGGTCGGTCAGACTCGTCATGTGAGGATATAGATGGAGATCAAGATTTTTCAGTCCGCCAACCCAGGAACCCACGATCATAGAAAGGTGACTAAGTATATAACCAGAAAGGGATAGTAGATAGGAAGAAGAAAAGGGAAAAAGGGGTAAGTATCTCACATAACGGTTCATCTACTGTTCGTTTATTAATGCCAATCTTTTCGAACCCCTGATGAGTTCTTACTAGTAAAATAATAAATTGCAGATCAAAGAAGTTTTGGGGTGCAATATGTATATGACGGAACATGGGCATAGGTGTTTGATAGTGCTAACCCGGGACCCGGTGGTCAGATAATTGGCTAAGTATTGAAAGGGACCGCGGTCAGTCGGGCTCATGATGTGAAGATATAGATGAAGATGAGCATTTGCTAATCGACCAACCTGGGAAGCCGTGATCATAGAAATGCGACTAAATATAGAACCACAAAGGGATAATAGACGGGAAGAAGACAAGGGAAAATGGGGTAAGTATAGAGAAGGGGAAACAAAGGGAGAAACAAGCATTTAGTATCAGGTATGTAATATACTTGGGGGTAAACAAAGACAACTTCAAGTTTAAAGAGAATTTGTTTATATTTATTCCAATAGTATTCATATCAATATATCTTAATAGATTATTTGGGGTCAAATGTAAAGCATCTTCCAATTTGTAGGGTGTTTTTCGGTTCACAAATTTCATTGAAACCCATAAGCAATAGAAAGAGAATATATATATATATATATATATATATATATATGACGTAACATTTTTTATATGCAAGGATATTATCAAATAGAAGAAGCTGTAATATATGCAGAATATTGAACATGAACATGACGTCAACACCTGAGTTGCCTTGTTGAAATAGAGTAATTAATTCATTCTATTTATGGGACCCCGAAGAATGAAAGTAGGGCGAGTCCACCCATTTCTTTCTTAAGTATAGGGTGGGCACCACATAACTATGTCCTATCACAAATTATTCTTCCATGTAAAATTTAAGGAGCGAATAGAGTAGCTTTTATTTAAATCGAAGTGCTGGGTAGCATAAAAAAAAGCTTGTAGTGCATGTTTAACCACGGATAAAAGAGTGTCTTAAATTCTTGTAGAAAGAGGTTGAATTCATCTATCAAGAGCTGTACAGGAAAATGAGTCAATTTTTTTTTTTAAAAGTACATAATAAAATAAAAAACAATATCAGACATTGGAAAACACCATACAAAAACTCAAATATTCTATATTCAGATAAACTGGGTTACAAAACACAGCTGAGATTATTTCCCAAAATAGCTATCTTGAAATAGTTCAACAGATATTCTTTGAAATTTAAATGTGTTTGCCATAATGAATGCGATTGGGGCTCCTGCGAACAGAAAAAGAAAATATGTACAGGAATCAAGCCTGTGGACAGTCTTTTATAGATTTCAACTTGATCATCAAATGCTTTCCTGGTTAAAAACAACGAGTTGAATATCAATTCCGGGTCTTGGACTTCATTGGTGCTGCCAACTAGATCTATCCCAACTTCTTGAATAATTTGTCTCTTCTAGATATGGCCTGCCAGCATTAGTTTTTTATTCAACATTCCATACTTTTCTAAGTGTTAATTTCCCTCTATCGTTGAAAACTTAGGGTTTAAGGTGCATTCCTTGTAATGTTCCTGCTCATAGACATCTAAGACAACTTAGAGATGTGATTCAACACCAATTCAAAGACGAGGGAGTTGTTTTATGTGACGTCAGTTTTGGGGGAAGAAAATCCTGTTAGGCAACAAAAGCTGAGACAAAAAAAATTCAAGTATGTTGTGACTCGTATTTTCCCTATATTCAATCATCTGTTTGGTTGAAAGGCTTGCTTGAAGAGTTGTATGCTGAATTTCTTTGTTTTATTGCTGTAAATTGGAAGGGACGTTCAATCCACCTGCAAAATGATCCTTTGTCGAAGTATATAGCCTTTTCCAGCAACACTGATTTGGCAAGTGTATCAAATGCTTCATATCACACCAGAATATATCTTTCGTCATAGGGGTGGCAGACATCGTGGCTCACAAAATTGTCTGGAATATTCGGAAGTGACACCAAATATTACTCAATGCCCAAATATACTCAGAGGGAAATTATAAATTTGGATCCTACTACATGAATATCCCACTACATCAAGGTCTCTTCTAAAGAATGAAACAAAATGATTAAATGAAGGTGGTAGTAAAAGGTGATATTCAGAAACCAAATCATTACCTGAACACGTCAAACTTCTTGCAGAAGGTGGTAGTATAAAGTAATCTTTAGAAAGTGTTGCAAAGTCCATAATCCAAAATTCCTTCCCATTAAATTTTCCCAGTTACATGTCGATGCACACATCATAAAATTTTGAGAGCCTCATTCCCTGGTTATATACCCACCTTCAACTACCAAGAGAATATTCTTGCAAAGAGAGGCAAGCTCTTTGACCCAGATGCAAGCATATGCATAGGAATAGGGAAAAAAAATGTGTAGTACCGATAGAAAGTTGATTGTATGCGGAGTCTGTTACTACATCTAGAGGTCGGTGAACAAGCTTTGACAAAGAATATGAATTTTTGTCAAGACTTTGTTACCATAGCCAGAAGTCCCTCAACAAACTTTGAAATAGAAACTTTTGTAATTTTAGGATATTGATTCAACCATCCACATAGTTTTTAACATTCGTGAGGATCCAAATTTATAATTTCCTTCTGAGTATATTTGCGCATGGAGTAATATTTGGCATCATTCCCGAATATTCCAGAGAATTTTGCAAGCCACGATGTGTGACTCCTCTGACGAAAAATAAATTCTTCCGTGGTCTGTAGGATTTGATACAGTTTCCAAATCTGCATTGTTGGAAGAAGCTAAATAATTCAATAAAGGATCATTTTGTAGGTGACTTCAAAGTCCCTTCCAATTTCCAGCAACAAAACAAAGAAGCTCAACATACAAATATTCATGAAGGCCTTTAAACCAACCAAAGCATCGAATATAGGGAGAATACCAATCATAAGATACTTGAATTTTTTGTGTTTGAGTTTCTGCTGGCTAATTTTTTTTTTTTTTTTCGCTCAAAGCCGACGACACATAAAACCATTCCCTCATCTTTCAATTGGGCCTGGATGGCATCTCTAAGTTGTCTCACATGTGGATGACCAAGAACATTACAACGAAGGCACCTTAAAGCCCAAGTTTTTGATGATAGAGGGAAATAGGAATACACATTTAAAATGAATGCTGGAGGATGATAGTATAATCTTCCGGAAATCCAACCTTGCAAAGTTGAAGCAAACAAGAGCAAGCAACAAACAACAAACCAATGAACAAGCACCAAAAGGCCCAACTGCAGTTGCAGGACATCAACTATGCAAATTTGAATCAAACAACAATAAACAACATCCAACGAACCAATGAGAAAGCATCAACCAATCCACCAATCAACCAAGAATGCGGTTGAAGAACAATATTGGCCAAATTCACTGCACACAAGATTGTATCAAAAAATCCGAGGAAAATGTATTGTAACACACCCGATAAGAAAACACTTCAGGCTGCGAGGCCTATCAGGTAAACATTTAAGGATGTGAGGACTGTCCAAAGGCATCCTACTGTGTAAACAACTAAGAAAGTTACAGTTTGCACCATTGGTATTTTTCAATACCGGGAGCGATCAAAAACCTCTTGCAGCTCGTATTTGTGTGTGATTAGTACTACTAGAGAAGTATGACTGTAATGATGTCTTCGTATGGTTCCTCATCCACAATGTTTGACACAAAACCCACCTCCATCACAACCACAGTGACATACAAGAAAAGGAAATCGTATTTTCTCCTCACATACAAAGATGTTCTGCAAGAGGATTTTGACTCAGGCATATCCAATATTTATATTTCTCACTTGCAAAATGCATCACCGAGACCCATCGGTGTATGGGGAAGGACAAAAGTTGAGCCCCTGGCCTGCAAACTGCAACAACAAGTCCAACTGCAAATGCAGGACCCCAACCTTGCAAAGTTGAAGCAAACAAGAGAAAGTAGCAAACAACAAACCAGTGAACAAGAACCAAAATGCCCAACTGCAGTTGCAGGACCTCAACTCTGCAAAGTTGAATCAAACAAAAAAAATCAACATCCAACGAACCAACGAGCAAGCATCAACCAGTCAACCATGAATGTCAGTGAAGAACAATATTGGCCAAATTCACTGCACACAAGATTGTATCAAAAAATCCAAGGAAAATGTATTGTAACACACATGTTAAGCAAACATTTCAGGATGTGAGGCCTGTCAGGTAAACATTTAAGGATGTGAGGACCATCCAAAGGCCTCTCACTGTGTAAACAACTAAGAAAGTTGTAGTTTGCACCGTTGGTATTTTTCAATACTGGGAGTGATCAAAACCCTCTTGCAGCCCGTCTTTGTGTGTGATCAATACGACCAAAAAAGAAGGACTGTAATGATGTCTTTGTCTCGTTCCTCATCACCAATGTTTGACACAAAACCCACCTCCATTGTAGCCACAGTGACATACAAGAAAAGGAAATCTTTTTCTCTCCTCACATAAAAAGAAGTTCTGTAAGAGGATTTTGACTTAGGCATATCCAAAATTGAAATTTCTCACTTGCAAACCACAAATAGCAAACAACAAACAATGAATAAGAAGCTAAACATGGCACCGAAACCCACCCATCAATGGGGAACGACATAAGCATAGTTCCAATCACGGTTTTAGAATCCCAAGCGTCCAAACTGCAACAAGACCAGAAGGCAAACAAGAGCAACAACAACAGGCAAACAAGAAACCAATGAACAAGCAACGAGCAAACATCAACTAGTGAACCGGTAATGTTGCTGAAGAACAATATTGCCCATATTCAATGTAGAGAACATTGCATAAAAAAATTTGGAGGAAAATGTATTGTAACAGGCCTGTTAAGTAAACATTTAAGGCTGTGAGGCCTGTTAGGTTAACATTGAAGTATGTCAGGACCGCCAAAGGGCCTCGCGCTTTGTAAACATTTAAGAAAGAATGCAGTGTGGCAGGTCTATTACGTACGAAATATAATTATTATATTATTTTATAATAATAATAATAATAAATAGTAGCAATAGTTTGAACAATAGAGACTATGGAAAAAATTTTTAGTCAAAGGACAAACTAATATGAAGTCAACTAATAAAAAACTGACTCTCGATGCTCAAAACTTTGGATATCTAAACATTTCAAAAAAATAGTACAAATTCAGAAAGACCGTAGATGATCAAAAACTTTGGATATGATAACATATAAAACATTTGGAATAGCGAAGCTGGCAATAAGATCTCCAATCCGTTATCTAATCAGATCATGACATATATGGTATTTTTTATTATATACAAATCAATGTTTTTAGTTCTATAGTTCAAACAATAAAGATTATGCAAATATTTTTAGTCAAAGGATGAACTAATATGAAGTCAATGAATTATCGATCGCTATAGTCCCTCTACGCCTTCAGGAGGGACTAATAAAGAGTATAAAGGTTGTAAATGATGAGATTTTGAGTGGTTTGCTTTAGGATGTGAGCATGAAAAGTGTGTGAATGTTTAAGATGCTTGGCTTTAGTATCATTTATTTGGTTATGGTTCACTTTGTGAGGTTAAATAAGTATAGGAAAAGGTTAGTAACTTGGGCATTTTTTTACTATAATGCTAATATCATTGACATTATTAATGTTGTTATCTATATTATACCTATAATCAATTTTTTTTATAATATCACAACTTGATAATGCAATATTAATATGTTTTAATTATTAATAAACAATTGTATGATTTCAGTTAAAAGATGAGGGTTTGAGGCTTTGGAGGAAGACAAAGTGGATTACATAGATGATCCACTTGATGGAGTTCATATTTGGACCTTGGATGGTAATAGGAGGACCTTCGTTCATGAAGGCCATGACCCTAGGTTGGGGCCACATGATTGGAGCCACCATGGGGGTGAAACAAGGCTTATACACACTTTGGAAAAGTGGGTCGAACTAGTAGCCAATACGACGGCTCAACAATGTCAGAAGGTATTGAATCAAATCCATGTAAATAGGTATAGGAGAAGGGTTGTGCACTAGAGTTGGGGACAAGTCATTAGCAAGAGGTATGTTGTATCATCTCCTTGAGACAACAAAATGATAATGAGGGGTCAAGTCTTCCTTCACTCCCAAAGTCTTCATATGTCTGCAACTATTCTAGATATGGTGGTGGAGTTGTGTTGGAAAAATCACCATTTCTTTACTCATAGAACTTTCCCTAGGTGTCATATTTGTGTTTTGTATGTTTTGGAGCAAACCTTTAAGCCAATGGTGTGAAAGAATTGGGAGTCATCATGGGTGAAGAAATCGAGGTTTCGATCTTGTCCAAGGGTATTGTTTCACCAAGGATTGGAGTGTACGTTGTTGGTTGAGGGTAGGTGGATCTAGAAAAAGGTGGGAATTTATCTAAGGGGTTAATGGAGTAGTCAAAGGGGGAGGTGAGAAATTCTAGGAAAATATGTATTAAAATGAGGGTCTCGTCTGTGAAACTGGTGCTGGAATATGATATACAAGTGAATGAGGTCATATCAACTACTTCATTGACCTTAGTTGGTAGATTCTTTGATCACATGATGGGTGAAAAAATACTTCGGGAGTGGGAGTCAAAAACTTGGGAGGTTTGCATTGGATACTAACCATCTTTCTTTCTTTTATCTAGAGGGTGGATGGGGTTTCCTTTCCATTCATCAAGGGATTTGGAGACAGTTTTAGGGAGGTGATGGAACTGGGACTCAACCCCACTATTTATGAAACGATGGAAAACTTTCTTCGATTCTAGGAGGGAGAGGGTATATCCCACACCAATTTGGATCAAGCTACCTGGTCTCCCAGTGGATTTTTGATATATTCAAGGTGATTGGCAATTCACTGGGAAATATTTTGGAAGTAGACTGGTTGTATGTCAATGGAAAAGGCTCCAGTAGGAATTGATCTTTGAGAAGGGTTGGAGGTGGAAATTACCCTTTAGAAGGGCGACAAATCTCTGGTGCAGAGTCTATATTATCAAGGAATTCCTTTTTGATGTCTAAGATGTCATAAACAAGGGCACCTAGTTGGTACTTAGTTGTAGACTGCAAATTGCCGTTTAAGAATTGGGGTTGGGTTTGAAAGGAGATTAATGGTCCAATTATGGTTGAATATCTTCTAGATGCTTAGGTTTTTACTAGCTAACTTTAGGATATGGTCAATTGGGAGTGTTGGAGTCCTTATTGGTCACTCAATCTGAGTAAGCAGTCAAAGAACAATTACAAGTGAATGTAGCTGGAAAGGAGGTAAATGATGAAGCCACTTGTTTTGTTGAAGAAATGGAGCTGGGTCACACGACTACTATAGAGTCATGCCTTGGAAAGTTATTGAAAAAAATTACCTTTCTAAAGTGGCCTGGACATAATTTGAGTACTTTGTGAGGAATGCATGGGAGGGTGATCCTACTAGATTGCATGAGATTTATTCTAAAGGGATAGAGTGTTTGGATTTAAAAGTGTCTTGGGGGACATATGGTCTCTCTTTAGGATATCTACATGAGGTTGATCAAGGTGCTAGGGTCTTGGTTTCAAACCATGATTTAACTGGTGTTTGTGCCCCAAAACCTGCTTTAGATTTGACTATAGATAGGGGGATTTTTTCATCTAGACCATATAATATTTGATTTAGGGTTCATGTAGCTATATAATGTGGGGATTATGAGGGATGCCTTAGCCACAATTTGAGCAAAGGTGGGAATTTCTTAGGTAGGGGTAGAAGGTCAAACATCTCCCTATCACAAGAAAAATAAACCATTGAGGTGATGGAAGGAAAAAAATCATTGTTACTTAGGGTTCTTAGATAATTCACAACCCCATCCTCATTTCCCTCATGATTTTTCTAACTTTAAATGCTAGAGGGTTAGGCCATCCCACAAAAATATTGGCCTTCAAGCGATTGATACAAGTGTATAATATGGATATCATTATGTTACAAGAGACTATGTGTGAGGGGGAGAGAGTGGTAAATGAGTTGGGGAAATTGTTGGGGGGATGGGATTTCACTTGTTTGGATGCCAGATGTAGGTTTGGAGGGTTGGTGATATGTTGGAAATCTAGGTTTTTTCGATGTACTAATTCTCTAGCTTTCTCCTCAGGTTTGGGAGTTGTGCTATTTTTCTAGGAGTTGGGGATGGAATTGACATGCCCGGACATCTATGGTCCTTACCTTGTGAGTGAAGACTACTAGTTGAATGTGTTGGGGATGCATTTGTTAAAGCAACATTGGGTCATTTTGGGTGGTGACTTAAACTTCTCATCAGGCCGAGCTGATATTTGGGAGATGTTTTCACGTTAGTGTGATGTTAGATTAGATAACGTTACATTAAAAAAATAAAAATAAAAATAAATTTGGCTCAATTAAAAAAAATTAAATAACTATGTACATACATATTTACATAATAGTATATAAATTAAAATTTACACAATAAGAAATTTGATCCCTCTCGGAGCTTGATAAATCCAAGTTTAAGATGGATCTACACTGGTAGTTATAAAAGTGAAGAAGTGGAATTGAAATTAACAAATGAATCATATAATATCAATAATCACTTTTAGGAAACTTGGATCCCTAGTGTTCACGGGGAAAGGGAAACGATTCAATTTGCTAGAAATCTGAAGCGATTGAAGGAATCCACCATCAACTGGGCTCGTATAAAGAAGCAGCTAGATGTGTATGAGCTTATTGACACATAAGATAAACTGCAATCCTTTTACGAATTGAAGGAGGGGGGATGTTATACCCTTGAATCAAAGGAAGAACTTGTAGCCCTAGAAAAAAAGAGGAGACAACTTTTAGAGTCTAAAGAGGTTGAATGGAGATTGAAGAGCAGAGCTTTGTGGGTGCAGAAGGGGGATGAAAATACAAAGTTTTTGTAGGCCTATTCCAAAGGCCGAAAGATGGAAAATACCATCTGAAGCCTACAAGATGATTCAAGAAGACTCCACAGTTATTTTGAAGATTTAGGTCAGATGGGCTCTGTCACTTTAAATCGGTTTTCAAAGTGGAGGAGAGAGTTTCTATAGAGGCAATCATTCAGTTAGCTCTCTTTTTCCGAGGTTTGTAGAAGAGGAAGAGAATCAGATCTTAATGGAAGAAGTAACAGAGGAAAAACTAAAATAATTCCTACATAGTTTCCAAAAAGAAAAGAGCCCCGGTCCAGATGGATGGTCGATACACTTCTTTGTGGTTTTGTATGAGGTTATTGGAAAAGACCTTCTCAAGGTGGTGGAGGAGTCTCACATTAATGGGGTGATACATGCCCCTTTCAATGCAACATTTATATCTCTTATCCCAAAAAAGATGACCCATAGTATTTTAAGGACTTTAGATTGATCTCTTTGTGCAATGCCATCTATAAGGTGATTTCTAAGATCATTAGTAAAAGAATTAAACCCATCCTCTCAAGATAAATCTCCCCAAAACAATTTGGATTTTTGGAGACGAGACAAATACATGATGCAATCAGGGTGGCCCAAGAAGTTTTTCACAGTATGCTTACCAAGAAAATGAAAGGGGCAAGAATAAAGATTGACCTCTCAAAAGCATATGACAAAGTCAGTTGGTTATATATCTGACTCCTCCTCTCTCATCTGGGGTTTGATCCCTCCTTCATAAATTGGATCATGAGTTGTATTGCTTCGATCTCCTTTGTAGTGTTAATAAATCATGCAACCTCCTCCTTTTTTGAGGGAGAAAAAGGCCTTAGGAAAGCTTGTCCATTGTCCCCTCTTCTTTTCCTCCTGGTGCAAGAAGGTGTTAGTAGGATGTTGGGGGAAACTATGTCTCATGGTGAGTTCTAGGGAATCAATATTTCTCCCCTTATCATAATTTCACACCTCATTTTTGTGGATGATGTATTCATTTTATGTAATGGGAAAAGTGGAGATGATGAAAAACTCAAAGCCGACTTATAAATTTTTGGCTAGGCTACAAGCATGTAGATAAACGACCAAAAGTCCACTCTGTCGGCACATCTTATGGAGGACAGGGAGAAAACAATTTACGTGGAGCTATTTTTTTTCAACCTACTTCTGTTTGATGAGGGTCTCAAGTACTTAGGGTTCCACCTAAAACTTAACAAGTACATAAAGGAAGACTGGTGGTGGCTTTTGGAAAAATTGAAAAAGAGACTCAAGAGCCGGTGTTTTAGATGGTTATCGAGGGCAGGTCGATTGATTCTCATCAAACTATTTTAGAAGCAATTCTGGTGTATTGGATTTAGTTAGCATGGGTGCCCAAAGGAATCTTGGATAGGACTCGACGTATATGTTTTAGATTCCTTTGGGCTAGGCAAAAAGATCATTTTGTTTTGCCTCGGGTTAGATGGGAGACCCTAGCTATCCCCAAACCATTGGGAGGTTGGGGCTTGAAAAATATTCACCTCTTTACAAAATCCTTGGCAGCCAAAATTGGGTGGCGTCTCATCACACAAAAAAGTTTATGGATGGAATTGGTAACACATAAATATATTTGACCAGACTCCTTGGAGGATTGGATCATGAGACCCTCAAAGGCCTCATTAAATTTCTCCATTATATGGAAGGCCCTTACCAAATATTTATCCATAATAGGGGACAGGTTGGCCTGGAGGATTGGAGCAGGTTCTAGAGTCAGATTGGGAATGGATCCTTGGCCAGGCAGTGGGAGAAGTCATATACTCCCGCGGGAATTGATTGATTTCCTTCATGATCGAGGGATTTATTCTTGGCATAGGTTGTTGATCCCTAACAATCTTCTATTTGGGGACATACCTAGAAATCAACAACACACCTAGGATTTGTGGCAGACCTAACACTGAATTGGGGGGAGTATATCAGATCCCTTAAGGCCATACATACCTTTATTATGGAAAAGGAGGATCAATTGGTATGGGAACATAATCCCTTTGGGGTATATACTCCAAAAGTTGGTTACACACAACTTCATGTGGATATTTTCCAGCAGGACCCTGAATGGTAGTGGAAAGGGATCTAGAAGTTGAAATGCCCCTTAAAATCATGCCTATTTCTGTGGTGTCTCATTAGAAACAAAGTTCCCACATGGGACAGAATGAAGAAAAGGTCTTTGGAAGGGTCGGGATGATGTGCCCTCTGTAAGGAAAATGAAGAATCGACCCACCATCTGTTCATATCATGTCCTTTTACTTGCCAAATCTGGATGTTTTTCTCTACTTCCCTAAGTCAACCTTGTAGGTGGAAGGGTCAGAGTATAGGAATCATGGAAGTTGTGGTCATCAAACCCATTTTACAAAAGCATAAAATCTCTCCCTTTACTTATTAGCTGGGGGGTCAGGTTAGCTAGAAACTCAACCATCTTTAATGATAGGTCTTCCCTACCCGAACACATTATCGTCCAAAGCCTCTACATTCTTTCTCACTTCCCACAAGAAAAGGGCTTGCCACCAATCAGTGAGGTGGTGGCTGAAGGAATTGATCATGGGAAACCATGGGATTTATTTGATGGGCCCCCCAAAAATGAAGGCTCGCGTTGTGGAGGGGGAGTGGTCCTTCACTTTTCGGAAGCTCATTCTTTCAAAATAGAGATGGGCTTGGGACTGGGCACAAATAATTATGCAGAATTACTGGCCTTAAATATGCTACTATCCTTTGCTGGGGAAAATGGGGTAAACTCAATACAAATTTTTGGGGATTCAATGGTGGTGATCAATTGGATCAAGAAAGCTCATATATGCCATAATATTAGACTACAACCACTTTTGGAGGAAGTCTCTGTGATTTTTGATTCCTTTATTTATTTTTCTATTCAACATGTCTACATGGAGCGGAACAAGGTAGCATAAAGTTTTTTAGAAGAAGTCCGTTCTCCTCCTTATGGACAATGATCAATTGAGAAAGAGAAGGAAGGTGCAAATTTTGAATATTATCACAAACCATTAATAGAAGACCCAGCTAGGGGAGGCCTGGACTCGCCCCTATAGACATGGAAACCATTTTACATAGGTTCCACAAATTGTATTGTTCAAAGGCATGCAATTATATACAACTTTATTTCCAGGATAAGCTTTTGCTCGACATATAATATCAATTCCACTTTTTTGTTACAGTCAGATGATGGTTAGGCCCTATCAGATATGTACTTATATAAGTACTTAAAAGACTTGTTTTTTGTAATCAACATATTTGTATACATCATATGTATTTATATGGCAATTGAATATGTGGAATGCCCTTTGGGGCCTGTTTTTTTTTTTTGTATAAAATCATTCCGGATATCGACATGGGCAACAGATCTACATGCATGATTGTTCATGTTTTTTTTCAAAATGTAAATTTTCTTTCACAAAGAAATAAAATTTATGCTTTTTTTTTTTCTCAAGAAAAAAATCAATCATCACTTTTAAAATATATAATTAATAATCAAGATTTTCTGAAAGTTATTGTCTCGATACAATTATGTCTTAAATGCACTCAACAATTAAAAAAAAATTAAAAAAAATCATAATAAAAGCCACTTAATTTACTATTTCATTGGAAAAACTTTAAAAATAGCATATATGCAATTAATAATTGAAATTTTCCACAAGTTATTCATGGGATACAATTATGCCTTAAATGCACTCAACAATTAAAAAAAATAAAACCACTTAGCTTACTATCTCATTTGCAAAAATTTAAAGATAATATATGTTATGAACCATTCATTTAAAGTTTCTTTCAAAATAAAGAATAGAAAAGTTGTAAATGGTGACATTTTGAGTGGTTTTGCTTTATGATGTGAGGATGAAGAGTGTGTGAATGTTTTACATGCTTGGCTTTAGTGTCATATATCTGGCTTTTTTCAAAATAAATAATAGAAAGGTTGTAAATGATGATATTTTGAGTGGTTTGCTTTAGGATGTCAACATGAAGAGTGTGTGAATGTTTAAGATGCTTGGCTTTAGTGTCATTTATTTGGTTATGATCCAATTTGTGAGGTTAAAGAAATATAGGTAAAATGTTAGTAACTTTGGTATTTTTTTAATATTATTAAAAGTGTTAACATTATTAAAAGTGCTAATGTTGTTATTTATATTATATTTATAATTACATTTTTTTTAATATCATAATTTGATCATAATGTAACATTAATATGTTTTAATTACTAATAAACAATAATATAATTTCATTTAAAAGATGAGGGTTTGAGGTTTTGGAGGAAGACTGAGTGGATAACACAACTGATCTACTTGATGGAGTCTATATTTGGATCTTGGATGGTAATAGGAGGACCTTCATTCATGAAGGCCATGACTCTAGGTCAGGGCCACACAATTGGAGCCACCATGGAGGCGAAATAAGGCTTATACAAACTTTGGAAAAGTGGGTCGAACTAATAGCTAATATGACGGCTCAACAATGCCAAAAGAAATTGAATCTGACCCATATGAATAGGTATAAGAGAAGGGTTTTCCACTAGAGTTGGGGACAAGTCATTAGCGGGAGGTATGTTGTATCATCTCCTTGTGACAACAAAATGTTAGTGAGGGGTCAAGTCTTCCTTCACTCCCAAAGTCTTTAGATGTTTGTAGCTATTCTAGATCTGGTGGTGGAGTTGTGGTGGAAAAAATACCTTTTCTTTGCTCATAGAAATTTCCCTAAGTGTCAGATTTGTGTTTTGGGTGTTTTGGACCAAACCTTTAGGCCAATGGTGTGCAAGACTTGAGGATTATTCATGGGTGAAGAAATTGAGGTTTTGATCCTTCCCGAGGGTATTGTTTCACCAAGGAATGAAGGGTAGGTTGTTGGCTGAGGGGAGGTGGAACTAGACAAAGGTGGGAATTTATCTAAGGGGTTAATGGAGTAGTCAAAGGGGGAGGTGAGGAAATCTAGGAAAATATGTGTTAAACTGAGGGTCTCTTCTGTGAAACTAGTGCTATAATATGACATACAAGTGAATGAGGTCATATCAATTACTTCATTGACCCTGGTTGGTAGATTCTTGGGGAACATGATAGATGAAAAACCAATTTGAGAGTGGATGTCAAAAACTTGGGAGGTTTTCGTTGGATACTAAACATCTTTCTTTCTTTTATCCATAGGGTGGATGGGGTTTCCTTTCCGTTCATCAAGGTATTTGGAGACGGTTGTAGGGAGGTGCTGGAAATAGGACTCAACCCCACTATTTTTGAAATGATGGACACATTTCTTTGATTCTAGGAGGGACAGGGTATATCCCACACCAATTTGGTTTAGGTTACTTGGTCTCCCAGTGGATTTTTGGTCAGTTGATATCTTCAAGGCAATTGACGATTCACTGGGATTTTTTTTGGAAGTAGACTGGTTGTATGTCAGTGGAAAAGGATTTGATAGGAATTGATCTTTGAGAAGGGTTGGAGGTGGAAATTACCCCTTAGAAGGGAGACAAATCTCTAGTGTAGAGTCTATACTATCAAGGAATTCATTTTTGATGTCTAAGATGTCATAAATAATGGCACTTAATTGGTGCCTAGTTGTAGACTGTGAATTGTCTTTTAAGAATTGGGGTTGGGTTTGAAAGGAGAGTAGTGGTCCAACTATTTTTGAAGATATTCTAGATGCTTAGGTTTTGACTAGCGAACATGAGGATATTGGTAAATTGGGACGGTTGGAGTCCTTATTGGTCACTCAATATGAGTAAGCAAAGAACAATTACAAGCGAATACCGTGTTTGACAAGGAGGTAAAGGATCAAGCCACTTGTTTTGTTGAAGAAATGGAGCTCAGTCACACGACTACTACAGAGTCATGCCTTGGAAAGTCATTGAAAATCCTTCCCTTTCTAAAGTGGTCTGAACATAATGTGATTACTTTATGAGGGAATGCATGGGAGGGTGATCCTACTAGATTGCATGAGATTTCTTCTAAAGGGATAGAGGGTTTGGATTTAAAAGTTCCTTGGGGGACATATGGTCTTTCTTTAGGATCTCTACTAGAGGTTGATCAAGGCACTAGGGTCTTGGTTGCAAACCATTATTTAACTAGTGTTTGTACCCCAAAACCCACTTTAGATTTTACTAATGATTGAGGGATTTTGTCATCTAGACCATATAATCTTCGATTTAGGGTTCATCTAGCTATAGAATGTGTGTATTATGACGGATGTCTGGCCACAATTTGAGAAAAGGGGAAAATTTATTATGTAGGGGTAGAAGGTCAAACATCTCCTTATCACAAGAAAAATAAGCCATTGAGGCGATGGAAGGAAAACAATCATTTTTACTTGGGATTCTTAGAGCATTCACAATCCCATCCTCCTTTCCCTCAGGATTTGTCTAACTTTAAATGATAGAGGGTTAAGCCATCCCACAAAAACATTGGCCTTGAAGAGACTGATACAAGTGTACAATATGGACATCATTATGTTACAAGAAACTATGTGTGAAGGGAGAGAGTGGTAAATGAGTTGGGGAAACTGTTGGGGGGATGGGATTTCACTTGTTTGGATGCTAGAGGTAGGTTTGGAGGGTTGGTGATAGGTTGGAAATCTATGTTTTTCCAATGTACTAATTTTGTGGCTTTCTCCTCAGGTTTGGGAATTATTCTATTTTCCTAGGAGTTAGGGATGGAATTGACATGCCTGAACATCTATGGTCCTTATCTTGTGAGATAAGACTACTAGTTGAAGGCCTTGGGGATGCATTTGTTAAAGAAACATTAGATCATTTTTGGGTGGTGACTCAAACTTCTCATTAGGTTGAGCTGATATTTGGAGGACATATGCCTAGGCTAACCATTTATATAATTTCTTCGCTAGAGGTTTTGAGGAAGTGGGGTTGATATAAGGGATTCCATAAAATTGAGCCCGACTTAGAGGAATAAGCGAGTTGGGGAGGATATCATATCAAATATATTGGAAAGGGTTTTAATTTAAGAAGAGTCTGCAAATGATTAGTTGTTGACTAGGCAATGGGTTGGTTCATGGGAGGAATCTAAGCATAGCCCTATTCTATTGGAATTTAAAAAAGGAGGCCCTAAGCCATATAACTCTTTTAGATATAGTCTCGAATTTATGAAGGATTAGGACTTTGTCTCTATAATTAAAAAATATTGGATTCCATTCAATGATACTAGGAAACCTTATGTTTCTTTACAATTTGCAGATAAATTCAAGTCAGTTAAGAAAGTGACCATTGGATGGGATGCTGGAAAGAGGAATAATGATGAGAAGGATCTCAATGCGATTGAACTCTAGTTACACAAATATTGTGAGGATGAGATGGTGGGTTTTGAAAGTGAGGAGGTTAAGGAGGTTTTCAATACTTTGGAACTCAAAAAGAGAAAGGTTTTCGAATAAGAGAGGCTAAGGGGAGGTTCTAAAATATAGAGAGGTTGAGTGGGGCTAAAAAATAAGGCTCTCTGGATGGTTTGTGGTGATGAAAATACAATTTTTTTCACCATTATGCAAATGATAGAAGAAACGTTAATATAATTTGGAGGATGCAGAGTAGGGAGGGTGAAGAGGTAAACAACTTTGAAGATATATAGAAGTTGGGATTGAATCATTTTGGGGATTTATATAAGGAAGATAACAGAGATACTATTACTAATGTGGTCAATATGACAACCTTCTTCCTCATATTTTTCAATGACAGGCCCAACGAGGTTATGATGGAAGAGGTGGCTAAGGAAGTGCTACAACAAATTCTACATAGGTTCCAAAGAGACAAAATTCCAAGATTGAATGGATAACTCGTTGAATTATTTTTGGGTTTTTATGATTTCATAGAGGATGAATTGATTGAGGACTCCAGAGTTAATGGAAAAATACTTACAACCTTTAACTCAACCTTCATAGCTTTGATACCTAAAATAAAAACCTAGAGTCCTTTGAAGAATTTAGACCCATATCCCTTTGCAATTGTATTTATAAAATGATTGCAAAAAATATTGCTAGAAGGGTTTGTTATCGCACAGTTTGTAGCTAGGTCAAATGGCTAGAAGATAGAGGCCAAACTGGCGTAACAGGAACCTACCCCATCCAATGTCACCACAATGGGGAGGTTCTTTCTATTCAGGGAGGTTAGGCCCAGGGGAGACGTCCCCAGTAACCTAGAGTTTTGAAGGGGCAAAGGTTTAAAAGTCAAAGTAAGGTTTCCCCTTCACAAGTCACCACCAAAAGCAGATAGTCCAGCTAAATAGCCAATAATGAAGTGTAGGCCCAAATGAGAACACCTGCCCGAAACAAAGCAACATCAAAACAATATATGCAGGCTATGATTCAATGGGTTAGTACTTCATATAACTATCTGATATCAATATGTTAGCAATTATGACAATAGATATTGACAAGATCAATGTTTATTAATATAGAAAATGGAACAATATCAATTCATCAATAAATATCGAGATGATGTAGCAAACAAATTATCCAATCAATCCCTTACTCAATAAATTCTTCAAAACACCATCTAATTGCCTATAAAGAGAAAATTCCGAGTCAAGATGGAATAACCAAGGATGCCGTCAACCTTATTAGGGTTAGTAGTTAGTTAGGGTTTCAATTTATAAGAGTTTTAAGAGTTTGTTTGTCCACTATCACTTCAACGTTGAAGATCTGAAATTAGTGCCTAAGGGTGAATGGAGTCAAATTAAGAGAGGACGCAAGGGTTGAAGGGAAAAAGGCTGAGGACTAGAGGGAAGGGTTCTGAAGTGCTGCAATGGCAGGGCTCCAGAAACAAAACCCTAGGGAAAGAGGCTCACTCCGGTGTTGCTTAAGCAAGGCCTCGTGCTCTTTCCTCCTTCCTTAGGTTAAACTTGGCAAAATGACTAGCATACAAGATAAATCAAGACACGAGAGTGAGGTGAGGGAGAGTGTTGCAAAGGCAAGGCCCTATCACCAAACCCTAGAAGCATGATGAACCTAGGTGTAGATAACCTAGGCCTAGGATGTCTCCTCCTTCTTGACTTTTAAAAGACATGGCTAGCACATGGGAAGAAGTAACAAGAGTGTAGCAATGGCTAGGCTCTTCCTTCCTTCTTCAATGGCTGAGAATTTCTCTTTTAGGGGACATGAGACAACGACCTACTTGTGTGTTTGTCCCCTAGGGTTTTAAAATAAAAAAGATTTATAATAAATGCAAGAATATAAGACTACAACCATTCAATTAAGAAGTTTTGTAGAAAAAAACACTTACATATCATTATGAAATAGCATTGCAAACCCTAGTTGTAAACCTTCCTTCAAGAGAAATGCCAAAAATGCCAAGAAAATCCTTCCTTCAACAAGTGCGCCTCACTCAAAGAGAACAAATACCCAAGTAGGGTGCAAAAATCAGATCTCACTAGGAGAGTGAGTTGTGTCTTATGTCAAAATGAGGATAAAACTCCTCAATATATACTGTATCAATGACCTTTAATTAATTTTAGGTCATAAAAATTAGCCGACAAGGCTTTAAACCAAAATCATACTGTTTTTACATTAAATTTTCTTTTAAAACCCTAAATTATTAAAAAGTGAGATGTCAAGCCCTCCTGAGGGAGACGTTAGGCCTTTTTGGGGCCAATGCAGCATCCAGAAGCCAAACGTTATCCCTCCTTGGGATTTTCCAAATTGCCACACGTGTCAACAACCCTGTCCATCTGCCATATGCTCATGATGATGTCACAAGCCTCCTGGTGATGTCCTGGGTCATCTGGGGCCAACGTTCCACTGCAAGTGGGTCAATCCCCCTAGGCCTGGCTTAGCCAAAGTGCCTCTGGTGGAACATCCTCTTCTTCTCTGGTGCAAAACCTCGGTCAAACACTATCCTGTCTCTGCCCCTTTGATGGGGTCTCAACAACCATATGATGGGCTCTTCATCCCCATGGAGGTACGAACTAATCATCTCCCCATGTGTACTGGTCCACGTGGTACCTGTCCGTCAGGCATGGTCCTGCACATCAAAAAATACACCCTCCATGGGCTCATTAGTCACAAGGATCATAGCAATGTCAATCACATTTCATCATTAATATTATCAAACATATGCATAAAACCCTGATATATCATTCGATAGCTCAAAGACTCTACAAAAACCTACAATGCAAGGTTGAGAAAAAGGACACGATACCCTATTGGGCTAGTATCCATAAGGAAAGGAAAGTTTCCAAGGGGTTTCATCCAAGCCATGTAAACGAGGTGAAGTGGTTCAAGGGATGTCTAGACATATGGGTAGAGTGAGTGCTAGGGATGCATGATATTACCTATGGGTGCCTTTATAGAAGGCGAGCTGTACCCGTCATGGATGCAAATTTTTCCAAGCCCCTTTTGCCTTTATTCTTTTCTTTATTTTCTTTTTCTTTTTCTTTTTTTATTTTTATTCAAGGGCTAACCAGAGGACACTGCCTTGGCATGGTGACCAGAGCTGACAGTGTTACCCATAAGTACTTTCACAGTGGTGATAAGGCTGGCTCGTGATGAGACCCCCTTTCCCTTGGCCATGCAACCAAAGGTCATTTCCCTGGCATGGTAACCAGATGGTGGCAATGTCATGCTGTTAGGTACCCATGAACATAATAGGCTAGCTCGTGATGAGACCCCCTATCCTCTTGATTAGGTCTTGTTTATTATTTTTTCGGGTCCCTCTTGTTTCTTGCCGAGGGGATTTTTATTGCCTTCTCAGGGATCCCTGGGCGAAGCATCTCGAGGTTTCATTTTTTAGGCTTTTATCTTTTACCAACTGCTTTTACCTTCTAGGCCTTTAGCCCCTTCTTCCCACGATATAAGGTGCAACCCCACAAACAGATCATCCTAATGCTCGAACAAGGGGAATGGGACATATGAGAGGGAGACAAGATGGAAGAGTGATGGTATGATGGGAGTGGACGATGGCTCTTTAGAAACCCCCCAGTGGCAAACCAAAACCTATGGGTACATGCTTACTAGGGCACCCAGTCAATCTCCCCAAGCATGGTCAAGTGGGTCAATGTAAGATCCAAGCAGTTGTCAGAAATAAAAGGAATTAGATGCATACATTTAAAGGTTATAATGATCAAAAGTGACACATACCATGATACCTGGACCAATTACCTCATGGAGCAAGAGCCTTCTCCGATACAAGACCAAGCCAATGGTGATGGATGTTGCTGCTGCTGACAAGACGAATCTGATGAAAGAAGAAAATGATGGAATCTCCAGGGCCATGCTCAGGTCAATCCTTCTCTCAGTACTCCATGTCTAGGATCTGTGGGCCTCGAGACATGATCTCCTAGTTATCCCTAGAAATCGGGGATAACAGGGTTAAGACACAATTGTCTAATACCATCTCTGAGGAACAATTTGGGTTCTTAGTTGGAAGACAAATCCACGAGGCTATAGGGGTGGCACAAGATATTCTTCACTATGTAAAATCCAAAAGAATGCCAACCATGGTTATTAAAATTGACTTGTCAAAGGAATATGCCATAACTAGTTGGTTGTATCTTAGGTTGATGCCGAATCATGTTGGTTTCGGTTTGCGTTTTTCCAATTGGGTCATGAGTTGCATTACTTCTATTTATTTTATTATTTTAATCGATGGTGCTACTATAGGATTTTACATAGAGGGTTAATATAGGGATGTCCCCTGTCACCCCTACTCTTTATTATTATGGTAGAAGGACTGAGTAGGGATTTGAATGAGGCTAAAAGTATAAGGAGTTATAATGGCATCAGAATGGGGAAAACCATGTATCCAACTCACCTTTTTTTTTGTTGATGATATAATGAAATTTTGTGATGGATATATGAGGGATACATGTAATTCAAGGAGATCATGGATCTTTATTACTTGGCTACTAGCATGATGATAAATTTGGAAAAATCCGCTATTTCCTTTTGGAGTATATCCAATGAAGAGAAAAGGTTATATGTTGATCAATTTCCTTATCAATAGGTGGATCCACAAAATGGTTTGAAGAACATTGGATTTAAGATCGAGTGAAATGAATACGGTGAGAGGAATTGGGCACAACTCATTGCAAAATTTGAAAAAAGATTGTCAATTTAGTGTTTTAGATGGATATCAAGTTGGGGGTGGGGGGGTTAATGTTGGTAAATTTAGTGTTATAATCCATCCCATTTTACTAGATGTCATTATCCTTCATCCCCAAAGAGATACTTGATAAGCTTAGGAAAATTAGTGTCAAGTTCTTATGGACACACAAAAGGGAAAATAAAGGTACCCCCCTTGTTAAATGGGACATATTGACTATACCAAAGGACTTAGGTGGGTGGGGATTGAAAAACCCTCATATTTTTGCTAAAGCATGGGAAACAAAAGATGTGTGGAGACTTATTGTGAGTAGAAGATTATGGAGCAAGGTAATTATCCAGAAATATATAAACTTGGATTCATTGGAGGAGTGGATTCATAACCCAATAAAAAATCATAAGAATGGTTCTCTTATCTAGAAGGATATTGTTTTATCCTTTCCAATAGTTGGTAGGTGGCTTGTCTGGAAAGTGGGGGATGGCCATAATGTCATAGTGGGGGAAGACTCGTGGGTAGGTTGTAGTGAAGGGTTCAAACTTCCAAAAAATGTTCTTTTGTTCTTGAGAGGGAGACACATCTTCTACCTTTCACAAGATATTGATCCAATTCTTACCTCAATTTGGATTCAATAATGTAGGACTACTTAGCATCTAGGTTTGGTAGGGAAAGAGGTAGTCACTTGGGTTGGGTATATTAGAAGTTTAAAAGCAAGTCATGTGAATATGAATTTGTAGGCCAAGTTTATAAAGAAATGGAAATCTTGACAGGCCAAAAATTGGTTTGGAGAAGGGACAAGGTTGAGAATGCTCTACAAATATGGATGATGAATCAAGATAATGATGGCGTTAAATCCCTACCTATCATTCAATATATTGATAGTGTTAAATCCATACCTCTCATTGTTCTATGTGGTGTTTGGTTGGCTATAAATTCTTTCAAATTTGAAGGAAGATACATCATAACTTTTCTATTAGCTACTCAAAGCTTCATTATTTTGAAAATTTTCCCCTAGGAAAAATCGGTAAATACCCCAAGGAAAATTATAGAGGAGTTAAATGGTAGATCTGGGAGTTGGTTATATTTTAATGGGGAAACATAGGGGAGTCCTCCGGTATTCAGTATGGGTGGTATTACCTATATTTCTAAGTTTCATACTATGAAGTTCAAGTCTGGATTGGGACTTGGAACAAACAATTTTTCTAAGATTATGGATTTAAAATTATCCTTGATCTTAGCAGTAGAAAATGGGGTCTCTCTCTTCCAAGTCTTTGGGGACTCAATGTTGGTGATTAAATGGTTATCTAGGGAATACCCATTGGGAAAATTTCTAGCACAACCAATGTATGAAGAAACTACAGCTCTAAAATATCTTTCCAGTGATGTATCTAGTCAACATGTCTATAGACAAAGAAGCCATATAGTTGATGAAATATCAAAATCTGGAACACAATTGAACCTTGGTCAACGTATGTTAATCGAAGAATAAAACATGCACATCCATGAATCAAAGCACACTCCTTTTCTTTTAACTATGATGGAAGGCCTATAGTTTTTTTAATTTAGATGGATGATTGTTTATAAGTTTTCTTTGTGTTTACTGTAAGGCATATAACTTGTTTACCTTGAGATGAAAAGTAGAGGATTCAAATGGAGGATCATAGGCTAAGAAAAAAAAATGGGGCTTATAACAAATTTTATTTTTTGAGCAGTATTACATTTTGGTTAAAATCGAGGATCATTAGGGAGGCTCAATTTTATTTTATTTTATTTATAGCCAAGACAAAAACAGATGGGTGTTTAGACTACTTTGTAAAATATTTTTGGAAATGTTGTTACAACATTTGTGGAATGTAATCCCTATATTGTTAATGGAATTACAATTTATTTTTTGTGCAAAAAAATGTAATTCCATTTCATTTCTCATATCAAATTCGAAATTCAAAACAAAATGTAACACATCTTGAAATATAGTTTTATTTCCTATCTCATGTCTTAATATCATATTATTTGTGATATGATTATTTACACAAATGGAAAGAAACATATCAATTTTTTAGTATGTTCAACATATTAGTGTACATTTTCTGGATAACCCGTGTTAGATCTTTAATGTTTTTTTTTATCCAATCTTTACTATTTTGTTCTTCAATTTTTTTTTTTGTAGACTAGATAATATTAGTATTAATATGTCACATAATAAGTACATACAACATTGCATGTGTCCTGCCATCTAGGAAACCATGACCACATCAGTTCAAAAACACCATTGTTTTTGCTTCATAAAAATCCCGATAGTTTTTTAAAGTATCTATAAGCCTATACTTGTATTTAACTATCCTATTGATATAAGAAAAAAGAGCATATAACATGTGTTTGAGGAGGATATTGTTGCTTCTCCTCTCTCCTTACAAAGATAAACATATGGGTTTAACCTTGTAGCTCATGTCCCTAATTCTGCTAATAAAATTTGTCCATTTGAACATCAATTTCATCATCTAGCAGAATAAGAATTTAGGGAGTACCTGTAGAAGTTGGCAATTGGTATATTTCCTACATTGAGTTGTTCTGGGTCTTTGAATAACTATTGACTGTGATCTCGATATTAAAAACCTCTCTAAATAAGGCATACAAATTTTGGTCCATCACATTCAACTTTTTCATAATGGCTTGTTGCTGACTACCTTTCTCCTCCATCACTTGAGCAATGGAGGCCTTATTCTACCAATAGAGATCAATAAATGTGGAAATATTGGTATCTCTTGTTTTTAAATAACCAAAGTCTGGGACCCATTATTTCAACTTAGCTTCTATCTATTCCTCGAAAAGTTTTCATCTTTTCCACTTGATGTCTTCCTCCATGTTAGCCACCTCAGTTTGGTTTCTATAGGGAATTGACAGTGGAAATCCATAACCATTCTCATGGTGTCCATTTAGGCTCTAGTGATGCACCAGGGTGTTTCCAGGGAAGGGGATAACTTGACAGGGTATGAAGTACCTCTGTTGAGCCCGCATTTTCTACACTCAAGGTTAGACCCTTTACTTGTAGTCCTCATTGGGGGGGGAGCTCACACTTGATATAAGGTATAGAGGTCCAACTGAAAGGTGGAGGAACCGAGGCACATAGGATTTGTGGATAATGAATAGGGTTATTCTTGTATGAAGGCATTTCCACTTAAAACCGAGTGGGCGAACCTTCAAAACGGTTTTTGGAAGTCCACAGTGAGTCAAGAATTGGGTCATCTTCTGGGAATTAAAATGAAGTTGCGAGAAAAACTGGAGGATATGATACCAAAAATGACATAAAATGATTGATTTATCCCAAATATACACCCATGCAGTGACCAAAAATAACTTAGTTCTCAAGAGCTAGGGGTGGATGGGTATAGAAAGAACCAAAGACAACATTTGTGAGGTTTGATTATGTAGAGGGATAAATGGTAGGCTAGACACCTTGGGAAAGAAAAAGAAAATTACTAGATAATCCACCCAACTCTCACTCCAGATTGCTTTCAAACTTCTAGATTCCATGTAATACGAACCAGATTTCAGAGTAGTGAAAACAAGGATACTAATGCTAGACCACGAGTCCTTAGATAATTACAAAATCTAGGACCAATTTCTTATGAGTTGTCATCCTTATTTACTAATGATGTGTTTTCATTATCCAATGATGAGTTGTCAATGAAATCTATATCTAGAGGTGGTCAAATACATGTACTATAAATTGATATCATGAGATGAATACAAGTGTTGAGAATGGATTTAAGCATTTTTTGCCAAGTTCTTGTCTTGTGTTCTATTTATTAAAATGGTATCAAAGGGATAACCATAATAAAATCACTTTTTAATCTCCTTGTCCTAAACCTGTCTTGAAATTGGAATAAGGGGGTCTAAGGACATTTATTCTTGTGTATGGTGGATGACTTATTTGATTGCTTGATGGTGTCTTGTGTCTACTTTTGAAACATTGTATTCACACTTGAAACTTGCTATTTAAACATCTACATTAATCATACACACATGGAGTAAATAGGCATAAGATTTTGATCATTCAAAGCATATTTAAGCAATCTCATTGTCAATCACATCATCATTCGATGAAAATAAAAACCAATCATATTGTACAAATACCTAACTACACAAGGAGGCCTCATTCAATATTTCAAAAGGATTGAAGTCAAGAATTATTAGAGTTACTGAATACTCTAATACTCATTGTTAAAGAAAATAAAATCACAATCCATAAAGAAAATCTTCAATCTATTCCAAATTGTTTGCAATTTTTGCAAGCCAAAATTGAACTTCGTCAGACTTAGTCATAACTCCAAGATGATGAAATACAACTCAAGAATCAACAACTTCTACAACATTCTAAACTAGTCTTTTTTCAGAACAATCCCTTATTCGAATTCGATGTCCATCAATTTTGAATTCCTTATTCCAATTAGTAGTTAGCACATGATCAAAACAATGATGTGATTACAGATGAATATTCAAATTAAGTTGAAGTTATAAATGAACCTAAATTTCAAGAGTTCACTGATGAAAACCTATCAATGGTGTAACAACATGCAGTAAATCAACTTCTGTAGATACAAAATCATCTTTCTAAGCCTATAATCATACCTTGGGAAGAAATCTACAACAACAAACAGATAATAGGACTCATATGTGATAAGGAAGTTACATTTCATATTCCCAACTATTCTAGATCAATCCACTTCCAAATTGCAGGATTCCTTTAAGGAGACTCCACTTCACCTATTGTTGTTAAACATCAGAATGATAAATTCCAACATTGCCATAAAATTAGTCACATGGAGAATTAGTGTTTTTATCTCCATCCACGTCTTCATTGTGCAAAGACAAATCATCATGTAGATAAATGTAAAAGGATGAAGAAGAAATATATAAAGAAAACAATTCATTGTGGTTGGATAAGTTCTTGGTAATGGAATCAACAAGTCAAGAAGTTGCATAATTCTTATTTTCAAGTTTAGAAACAGGTAAAGGACTATTTGCATGGAGAAATCACAAAAGCAGAAGGATTTCAAAAAATTGTTACAACTGGAGATTTTGGTCATGATTGGGGCCCAATTCTACATGTCTTTTGAATTAAAAGATAAGTCAAGATAATGGTACTCTCTAAATCTCAAGGGGAGGAGTACATTGATGAAAATCAAAATGGTTAGTGGTCAACCACAACCATTAGATACATGGTATAAAGGAAAAATGGTTAGGGGTCAACCAAAACCACCACATTAATCAAGTCACAATGGTTAGTGGTCAACCAAAAACCACTAGATACAATGATGAACCATTAAAGAGCAAAAGAATCCAAAAGCTCAAGCTTGGATCCCTTAAAAAATGTTCTCACCTTACACCTGACAAAGGTTAATGCTAATGATGATAGTTGGGCTTCAAGTTTCAAAGTACGATTGTTAAGCCCTAGACAAAGCCCCATGATATGTATAAAACCCCTTATTATGCCCTAGATATTGAATTATTACATTTCTAGCAGTCATAACTTATTCCTAGAGTATCCAAATTGAGTGAGACCAGAAGCATCCGTGGTTAGACAAGTGTTGAGGAAAACACTTGTTTGAAGGGGTCAGGCATGTTAATCCCTAGATAAAGCCCCATGATATGTATAAAACCCCATATTATTCCCTAGCTTTTGAATTATTACATTTCTAGTAGGTTGTCTAGAACCCTTCTTTGCAGCCTTTCATTGTAATTGTAACCCTTTGTCTCCTATATATATATATCAAGGAGATCTAGTATTAGGATCATATTATCTCATCTCATATTGTGTTATGAAGTTTATATACTGTAAAGGAGGTTTCCCCCTCGAAGTGGACTGAATTTATTGGTTTCTTATCATTTTTAAGGCATTGGGTCATAAAAACTATCAATCACAAAAATCAATCAACATTTGGGAATTCTAGTATGACAAATGGTCTTCTCAACTATTCACTGAGATGTTGTTTGACAATTAATTGTGTATAAATTTAGAGATCACTTCAATGATTTTATTTTTTCACTGATAGCAGGATGGAAATCATATTTTTTCATTGATAGCATAACGACGATCCTATTTTTTCACCAATTAATAAAAGACGTTGGTTTCTTCTAGCCAAATGACTTGGCAAATGATCAAGTAAATAGGGAATTTTCAAACATGGTAGTCATTCACTTACATATATTTTACTCTCTTTCAGAGTCCATTTTAGATGAACCATTAAACATCTATATTTGGTGTTTTTTCAAGCATATCTTCATCGAAGCTCAGTTTAGAAGCTTCGGAATGAAGATTAAAGATGATACCAGTGCACACACTAGTTCATGTAGCCTTACTGGTATTATTATTCAAACTTTTGATTGAGGGGGGGAATGTTAGATGGTGTGTCCTTAGACAATCACAAAGTTCAATACCACCTTCTTATGAGTTTCATTCCTTATCTATTGATCACGAGGTGTTGTCATTATCCATTGATGAGTTTTCAGTGAGATATAGATATAGAGGTGGTCAAATACCTATACTATAAATTGATATCACGAGACAAATACAAATGATGAGAATGTCTTTGAGCTTTTTCTGCCGAGATCTTGTCGTGTGTTTTATGTCTTAACAACTTAGAAATATAATACTCTAAAGGAGAAACCAATATACTAACTAGCAGAGTTATAATAAAAAAATAGGTGCCAAGCCTAGGACCAAATCCAACACCCTCGTAATAGTCAGAGTCTCTTTCTATTGCCACAAACTATGTATCTTTGGATAGGAAGTTTTCTGTAAAAAAATGAACCCTGGTTTTTCCATAATGGCACACATACTTGTAATCCTGCTCAAATAAATCCTGAAACTATCATTTGGACGGATTAATCCTGTAATGAAACCTGCCATCCATCTTCTTCCTCGGTGCCTTCTCATGATGTTAACACATAAGCATATTGACCGGGATCCTCCAAGTACGTGGGGGGTGTCTTGGTACTAGTGTCTATCATCCCATCCAAGTGTTTGTTTTCTTGGTTGTTGAGTTGATGACAACCTTCTCTTAGTTGATGAGGGACCGTGGTGCCACAGGGTAGTAGTATCTCCTAGTTTTCTATGTTCACTCCTTCATTATCTAGTCTACATGCTAGGCCATTTTATTTCCTTCATATTTGGGAGGGGATGATGGTTGAGATAGAGTTGGAAAGCTATGAGACTTGCATAAATCCTATAGAGAAACACCAATTATGAGAAACTTTGTTTGGCTTGGAGCCATGGAGGATTTTGGATAGAGCTTAGATAATTATTGTGGATTCTCCGTAAATTATGAGGTTGTTAAATCTGTGTGGGAGAACCAGTTGCATTACATTCAATATGATAGAAATATCAACTACATTGTTGGTGTTTTTATCTACATGGAAGGAAAAGATAGAAAAGATGGATCCTAAAGAATCCTTGAACACCCCTCTTGCTCTTGTTGGTCCTGGGTTGCCTTTGGAAGCCTTGTCAAAGTTAACCTTGATGAAATGAGTTGGAATTTTGGCCTATGTATCTAGGGAATGATATTTAGGATTAGGTTTGATCCTGACAGATGAAAGAGGACCTTGCTCAAAATGAGAGTATGAGAAAATGATTCTTGTCTTGGGGGTGTTTGGCTTCCTCTAGCCAGAGACATATCTAATTGAATCTCAAATGGTCACTAGAATATTGTTCTAAGTGTCTTCATCACTCCCTTGTTGTAGATTTAAGAGTCGATGGTTGTGCTCTTTCCAAACTATCCATAGTAAAAAACCAAGGAATAGGTCCTAGTTTCTATTTAGGTTTGGATTGTCATATGGCAAGGATCTCCAGTTTTCCAAAGTTTGCATGATGTTATCTCTTAGACTATTTGATTGTGTGAAGAGTGTATCACCTTTGTTCCATACTGAATTCACCTCTGGGCATCCATTGAATAAATGTTTTGATGTTTCTCCTTTGGATTTGCACATGTAGCAAAGGGAAGGACCTTCAAATCCTATTTTGATTGGTTTGTCCCAAGTTCGTGTTTTCTTTCTTGTCAAGAGCCATATAAAGGTTGATATCTTAGGCCATAACTCTAGGTTCTAGATCTTTTTCCAGATGACATTTTTATCCAAGCTATCATTCTTGGCTTCCAGGTCATATGCATGCTTGACTATGAAGTTACCGTCTCCATGTGGACCCCATATTAAAATGTCCGGGCCTCTGTTGTAGCTATTTTTTTCTATCTTTTAGGTTCTCATTTTGACTCTTACCTACTTCTATAGTTATTCTTGTCGAAAATCCTTCCCTAGATATCTAGACTCGATATGAGCAGGGTTAAGGATCAATGGTTTCCTTCAAGTACCGATGGACAGAGCTCCAACCTAGGGAAAGGAGCATGGTTCTGGCTTGTTGGATAGGTGTCTGGGATGCTAGTTTAGTCTCCTTTTAATGAGTGGCATCCCATAAAATAGTAGAGGTTTTTGCTCAAATTTCATAGAAGCAATGATCCTGGACTAAGGATCTACTTTTCTAGGCATTATTCTAGATGAATGATCCTAGGCATGAGCCCTACATGTAGATACAAGCATCCTCAAAAATGTTTCTAGCATACCTCACCTTCCATATTTTTCTCCACATGTCTTCCTTACCCTTAATCCATCTCCACCATGTTTTGGATGCAAGTGCTTTACTCATGAGGAGGGGGTATTTGATGCCCAACCCAATTTCCCACTTAGGGAGACATATAATATCCTAGGTTACCAAAGCCCATTTTCTCTCTTTTATGGGCCATCCCTAAAGGGAACCCTTTGAAGGGTTCAGATAACTTTTATGATTTTGGATGGTGCAACCAAGATCCAAAAGAGGTAAAGGGGCATGGATTGAAGAAACAACTTGATGAGGGTGATTTTTCCAAGGAGAGTCAGAAATCTAAAGGTGCAACTACTTATCTTAGCTTCAAGTTTGGAAATAAGATCCTCCCAAGATGAATTTCTCATAGAATTATCAAGTAGGGGTGCACCTAGATATTTGGAGGGGAGGGATTCCCTTTGGAAACCAAGAATCATAGTGATATTTTGTTGAATGTTTAGTAGAGTATCAAAGAAAAAATTAGGGATTTTATTTGGTTGATCATGGCTCTTAAGGAGAGCATGAAGTTGTCCAAAATTAGCTTGATGGTCTTAGATTTGTGAACTATAGAGGTCCCCATGAGCAAGGTATCATTTACAAATTGTTCCAAAATTGATTGACTATAGCACCAACACCATTAGTAAATCGAGGTTCGTAGGTTGAAAGTTGCCATCCTTCTTTTCGGAAGAGACAAATATGTCCTGCTTCCTAAAAAAAGAACCCGAACCCTATACTTGGTGGGAATGGGGATTAGAGTTTTGGTAAAGCTTACCCCCTTGATATTGCTAGAGCTTAGGGATAACTTCAAATTCCTTCCAAGTCCTTTTATGACTAGGATGTAAAGAAAGGGGGATAATGGATCACCTTGCTTGATTCCTTGAGAAGGGTTGAAGGTAGCCGAGGGAGATCCATTGAACATGATCAATAAAAAGGTTGTGAAAACTAGTTGACCCAAGAGATACACTCCTGACATGATCTAAAGGGAGAAAACACTTGCTGGAGGAAGTCCCAACTTAGTCTATTATATGCCTTAGACATGTCAAGTTTAATTAACATCCTCGATACTGATCTGTTGGTTATCAGAGAGTGGATATTTTTATGAGAGACAATAATTCCATACAATATTTGTATTCCTTTAGTGTAACCTCCTTGTTCTTGAGAGATCATCTTAGCCATGATGGGTTTCAATATATTGGCGATGACATTGGTAATGATATTGTAAATGACATTATGGAGGGATATAGGATGAAAATTATCAACCGTGTTAGCATTATTGTCTTTAGGGATTAGAGTGAGGAATGTTGAGTTGAAATCCTAGAGAATTTTCTTTGATACTTTGGATTCCTCCACTACTTAGCAAACCTATCTTCCCACCACTGACTAGTAGGATTGAAATAAAATGTAGTGAAGCCATTTGGGTATATATATTTTCCTAAGACCATGTTCTTTATCATCTAAGTGACTTCCTCAAAGGATATTGGTCAAATCAAAATTACGTTTTTCTCATGGGAGATGAGGGGGGGGGGGATGCAACTTGTGATGGTTTGAATAACTACTTGTCTATTCTTTGGTATTTTAGTTAACACTTAAACACAACAGATATTAAGATATTGTTCTATCTCCTCATGTTTTTCTATCTTGTCCCCTGAAGCTATCTTGAGAGTAATGATTCGATTGTGATTCCTTTTGTTGATCATTGAGCCGTGGAAAAAATTGGTGTTCTTGTCTCCTTTTTTGAGCCATTGAATTTTGGATTTTTGTTTCCAAAGGATTTCTTCCTTCTTTACTTGAATGTTGATTTCCTTTTGGAGGTAATTCTCTTGGGATGCATGTTCCTCCATTCTTCCCTCTTGAATGATGATGGCCTATAGTTTTTCCATTTTCTTTTCCAGCTTATTTTGAGCTTAAAAGATGTTGTGAAATATTTTTTTGTTCCTTGTTTTGATATTTTGCTTGAATTGTTTCAAATTTTATGGAAATTGGTACATCATTGATCCTAGAGTAGATTCCACTCCCATCCACCATGTTCTTGTGTTCTGCATGAAATATCTATGGTCAAGACAAAAAATTTCAAATCTAAAAGGCTTCAATTTGGGGATGAAAGAATTGTTCCAAGAAAGGATTACTAGCTAGTGGTTTAGAACCCGAGAAGGGTAGAATTTCTGTTGAAATGGATATTTTCTTCTAAAAGAGGGATTTTGAAAACAGAAACCATTCCATCCTCATGGTGATATGGTGAAATCCTCCTATTATATTATTCCGTGTGTGACTCCCATGCTTGTTTGGATGTCCATCGTCCTCAATTTCTCAATGGTTTCCTTAAAGACTAAGATATCGACATCTAGTTTTCATTGACCTCCCCTCTTATCTTGTAAGGATGTGATCATGTTGAAATATCCATCGAGAATTCATGGTTTTCCTTGGATGAGTTTTCCTAAAGTTTGTAAGGAATATAGGAATGAATTTTTGAGTGTTGGATTGGATGGGTCATAAGCGTTAGTGATGAACCTTTGGTCCTAAGATCCAATCACTTTGTAGCTAGCCGAGATGAAACTTCTTTTTTCCAGTCTATTCTCGAAAGTGACTTGGCTTTGGTCCTAAAGTAAATCTAGTCCACCACCAATCTAGTAGCATCCACTACTAAGATCTCACTTTCTTTACAACATTTTTTTAGCTATACTGAACATGGTATCTTGGTCACATTTAGTCTCTTAAAGCATTAATATTATGGGTTTTTCATGTGCAATTAACTTCTTACTAGATATATTGAGTCCTCTTATGTTCCAAGAGAAAATTTTAATTTTAAACTTTTGGTTGGGAAGAGAAGTACTTATTTGGGATCCCTATGGCTTGGCCTGAATCTACTAGAAGAGTTCCAATTTCCACAAACTTTTGTTTTGTTGTTTTTTGACTCCATTTCTTCTCCTTTGCAGTCAATGTTTTTGGGTATTTAAGGGGTGTGGTTCAAATGTCCAATCCTCTTAGTAAGTTATGACTTTGAGATTCACTTCCAATCTTCATTTTTCCTTTTCTTAAGTCTTTTTGGAGTGGAATTTCTAGAACAATATAAAGGTGTTGTTATCCATGCTTAGTTATTAAAGTTGGTAGGTCAATTTCCAATTTTTATATGTTTATGTTTTTTCTAAACTATATTCCTCTAAATATTGGTAGTTTTCTTCCTCTGTACCCATGTATTGATCCTATATTTTGTCATCCTTGGTGCTTGGGCTAGAACGTTGTGTGCCTGCATTTTTATGTTTTTGGTCTTCTAAGATGGTATTTGATTTTTCGTCCTTTTCCTTGCTAACCTTAGATGATTCCCATTTCTAGGGCATGTTCACCTCTGCAGGGGGTAGAAATTGGAATATGTTGGTGTCTATAATGTGATTGGTAGGGGTCCAATTGATGGTTTTCTTTCCTGATTTGTGTTTATTGGGGTCCTTAGTGAATCCCTCTTTATTTGTATCATCTTTACCCTTGTTTGTGTTTGTCACTACATTGTGTGGAAAAAATTTGAATATATGTCCATGCTCGTGGAAATTGTGGTATTGAAAGGGTATGTGTTCATAGTCCAAAGTCTAGATCCATTCCAAGTCTTGAAATTTTATGCTTATTGACTCTCATAGGGATCCCGAGACATCCATATATACATAATGTATCGATGCATATGAGGTGTATATACCATTCTTTGTGACTTATGAATTTTTGACAAATGATCTGAGAGTGTTCTATATATACACAATGTTTCAATGCATATGAGGTGTATCTATCATGCTTTGTGACTTTTGAAATTTTGACAAATTATCCGAGAGTGTTACCTATTCACTCTAGGGTTTCCTTCTCCCAAAGTTCTTGTGGAATGGAGTACATGAGAATCCAGATGTGGGATTTGGTGAATTCCTCCTTCTTAGGAATAAATCTTTCTGTCCAGTAACGCAGATGCAAACCTATTGAATTGAAGAAATATGGGCCTTCTTCAAAGATAGTTTGTCTATCCTTAATACAAGAAAATAATGGCCTTGAAGAATCCCTTTAGAACTCAATTTTAGATCTATTTTGCCCTTGGATTTCTATCGAGATTTAACCCAAACCACTAGTTCTTTCACAGAGGAACAAACGCCCATGAATTTACCTATAATGGCATGGTATTTCATATATTGAATATAGTTACCAATACTAGGGGATGTGACTTCATAACTTAGATTCTCTTTGGTTTTGTCTAAGCAATAATTTTAAAGCTTGGTGTCTTTGGATTTTTTTCTCTTTCTCATCCATGTTAGATTCAATCCCCTCCATTGGATCCTTTCCTACCTCGCCCATATTAGATGTTGGCTAGCTTGATTTTTCTTGACCCGTGATTGCCTCTTTGAACGAGAAGTTGTCTGGTCTGAGCTCTGAAGGTAGTGCCATTATGCAAGGTTTGATTTTACCACTGCCAGTCGAAGAGCTCTGTACTGTACTCGGAGACTCATTTTTACCTAACCCTATCTCTACAGTGACCATTCATCCCCCCCCTCAAAGTGATTTCCCATTTAGTTCTTCAATTTAATTTATGAAACTATGATTAATTAAATTTGGCTTTGTCTTGCATATATTACTTCGTTATATTATTTTGTTCTTTATTCTTTATCTTATGTTATTTTTATTTAATTTAATTTATAATTCTTATTTGATGTTATTAATTCTAATTAAATTTGACAATTTATCCCTTAGAGAATTATTGTATTATTTTTAATTTAGAGTCAAATCTTACTACTCTCCCATATTTTAATATATATATTTTTCCAAGGACTACTCTCCCATAGTGTAGTAACTTATAGTTCATTACACAATGATCAACTTTTATTCTTCAAACTCTATAAATTCCATGTGATGACTTAATTTTTTAAATTTGTTGCCCCTAACGATGGATGTAGTGTTCATTCAAAATGTTGGGAACGTTTCAAAAATATAACATAGTGTTAGAATACACTTGGATGGAGATCAATGTGGAATACCTTTTATGAATATGAAATACATATAATTACATGATCTCGACCTTTGGATTCATCTTCTAAGAGGTATCTTGGACTCTCGATGACAATTCCTATTCACTTGACTTTTCATATTTTTTCTCAAGTGAATAATACCATACCCCTAACTAATTATGTTTCCAAAAT
>ML782691.1:781335-793813 GCA_009831015.1 Picea engelmannii | reverse complement strand
ACACACACTTTAATTCGAATGGGTGTACATGAGTCCAACCAGAGAGATGAAATCTAGAAATGGACAACTACCAATGGCTGAATGTGATGTCCAAGTCTAGTGGTTTTGGCTAGTAGAAGTTGATGTCTTCCACTAAATGGTGGTGGTGGTTTAAGGAAGACCACAAACCAAATGGACAACATAAGCTAATGTATTCTACTAAATGGAGGTTTAATATGAACACAAACTATTGTCTAGTATAAGTTGTATGTATTCTACAAAATGGAGGTCTAAGATGACCACAAAATGTTGTCTAACCGAAGTTGTAAGTATTCTACTAAATGGAGGTTTAATATGATCACAAAATTATGTTGAGTAGAAGTTGTAAGTATTCTACTAAGGTGGTTTAAGGAAGACCACAAACCAAATGACGCAGATGGAGTATGACTTTGAATTTGGCTCACTTTTTCTTGCTCAATTGACATGACTTCGAAACTTGAAGCTTGAATGTCAATCACTGATATTATCCCCCCTTGTTAGGTACAAGGTGAGAAGATGAAAATATTTCCATTAAAATATCTATCAATACTTGTGAATGGATTCTTCATAATGACTGATATATCTTCTTGATTTTTGATGACCACTGCCAAGAAGTGATCCACCCATAGTGATTATTTAATCTTGCATATTTCTTTCATTTGGAACATCTATCTGAAAGATGATTATGCTTTCCACAATTCTCACAATGATGAATATCAAAACACTAATCCTCCATGTGGCCAACTCGATGACAATGTTGACATTTAGGAACATACTCTTTAATTGGAGCAGGTAAATATTAAATTTCTTGAAGGAATCCATCACTTTGGAATTGGATTGGTTTGGTATAATCCAAAATATGAAAGGAAACCTACTTTTCATATCTGATACTTGTTTCATGCTTATTGTCTCTTATTTATTCCCAAGGTTTAATGACTGGCTTAGAAAGAGAAAGTTGAACTTGTTCATGAACAACTTCATCTTCATCCACACTTTTATTTGAAGTTGGCTCATTGATTTGATCATGCACTATTTCTTGATCTGAATCATCATCATCATCATCGAAAAGAGGGTTGTTCTAAACAAGGACTAGTTCACAATGTTGAAGATTATTTTGTTGAAGTTGACCATGAAGAAATTGAGTATGAATTTGAAGTAGTTCTATTTTGGCTTATGAAGATTGAAAACAAGTTAGAAAAAATTGAAGAGTTTCTTTGTTAATTGTGACCATATTGTCAATAATAGAGAGTATTAGAGTATTCAATAACTCTAATAGTTTATCAATTTGATCCATCTAAAGGCCGAGAACTAGAGTCTACAATTCAAACTCAACAAATGAAGGGTGTCGACTTCTACTGAAAATGCACCCATTTACAATGTAATTAAATTTGTAAAATTACAAAAAGACTATTTGCAAGTTACCATTGTTCTTGATTATGGAGTTGAATTGATCTTCAGAATTGAATGTTTCATCTCTCATTCTCCAAAGAACCACTAACTTCTTGGTCTTCTTTCCAAAAGTTGATCAGTGGAATACACTGAATATTCCCCCCCACAAAAGTGAAATATTCAAGATTGCAAAATGAATTCAATATTTAAGCACAATGAGATCCGTAAACTTCGTCGATTCAAACAAAATATATCAAGAATTAAAATTTCAATCTAAACAACAAGATTTGAGCTTGAAAAATATTCAAGAATCTGAAACTTAATAGATAAAACCACAACCATGTGACAGATACCAAAAGACAAAACTACAAAATAATATTCATAAAATAGAAAATCTGCCCCTGGTCACAAAGATCCCAGATTTAGGCTCATCTTTAAAAGCATGAGACTGCCATTCTGGTACAGATTAGGGTTTTATTTTTCTCCTAAAAACTATTAGAATAAATACAATGCCTATCAACAACAATTGTCTATTGGTCAAAACGATACATTCTTGGATGACCCACTCACTACTGGTCCAACATTTTGAGTGTTAAAGGCTTCTCAGTCATGCCGTTTTCATTCTCTATTGATAAGAAATACATACTATGGTTTCTAGCTTTGTTGTTTCTTCTTACACCCTTATAAAGGAATGTACACAAATCATGCTTGAAAAACTTTGTCTATGAGACAACTATGACCAAGTTCTCCTAACGTGAAGTCTCCAACAAATTACAATAGGGAAACCCTTCAATCTACAACAAAAGATGACAGGGGAAATCTCAAGACTTTATTCCTATGAAACTCCTTATTCTTTCTTATTCTTTGTAGAGTTCAAGTTTGGGCAGTGCTCTTCTCCAAAGATATGTAACTTATCTCCATTATATATCAAATATTATAAAATTATCTAGGATATGACCTCCAATAAATAGATTTTGATCCCTGGGCAGAATGGTTATCCATGGAGGGAGCAATCTTGTGTGTAGTTGGCTAGCATTCTCCAACAAACTTGTTTGGATGACTCTCGATGAATTCCATCATAGCTATCCTAGGAAACCTAATTATGGGCATTCCTTGGTTGCGTGACAAAGTGCTTGTTAGTGGGAAAGAAATACTTTTCCTTGTGAGTAAATTTTGTCCCATCCTCTACCAAAACCCTTCAATGGCAGCCACAAAAACTGAGGCAAAGGCTACAGAACAATATGATATATGTTGCTTCTAATCACTCAAATCCATGACGTGTTTTCTAGAATGAGCATTTAATATGTTCATAATATTTTGTTCCTCCTTTAGCTGGGACTTAAACTTAACCCTCGATTTCTTTGCGTTTAGGGATTCCTTGGTCAAAATCATGTGAAGGGAAGTGATTTGTTCGAAAAATTTCAAGAGCTTGTGATACATTTTTTACAAATCATCAACCATGACACAACAACAATAGCAAGGCACCATCATAAATATAGGATGAATGATGTTGGTAACTTTCCAAGAGGCGGGAGATGGAAAACAAGTCGATCTACAAGTTCTTGGCATTCAATAGTGGGCCGAGTACATCGAGTACACAACTATCTGAACCTTGGAAAGAAAACCTCCTGGGAAAATGGTGGAGATGGAATACGTTACATTGGGAGAAGTAATGTATGTGAAGATAAAATAGAGGGAGAATAAATGATCATTTATGGATGGAAGAAAAGTAATAGAGATCTAGGCTTCCAAGTTGTGTGAGAGGAGACAGATCTCATATATGACTGAAATTGGAAACTATTGATGGGTAGAGAGAAGAGGGGCATGGATGATAAATTGACATAAGGTCGGATGTGAGAGGGAGGAGAACCCAAGTCGAGGGTCACAAATGACACCGACATGAATTAGCAAGGTAGACTAGTAGAGTAACGCTCATGACAATCTTGTAGGAAAATGGACATATTTATAAGCAGAGAAATCGTTCCTGGACGAGGTATAAATTCAGATATGGAAAACCACCATAGGGTAATTCAGGTCTAAAAACTATAGGCACTCTGATACCACTGTTAGAATAGGCTTGGATGAAGATCAACATGGAATACCTTTTATTAATATGATACACATATAGATACATGATCTCGACCTTTGGATTCATCTTCCAAGATGTTTCTTGGAATCCCGATGATAGTTCCTATTCACTTGAATTTTCATATTCCTTCTTAAGTGAATAATACCATAACCCTAACGAATAAGGTTTCCAACACATAGGTTATCGAGAAAATCTACACCTAATCAATTTTTATTATTGTTTTTCAAAATCGTGACCAATTTTTTTTTATTAAAACTCTCTTTAAGCCTTACACAACCCTAAAGTAATTGTTCAGAACCATTAAATATTAATGGTTTCTCATTTGTCCCCCTTTGACCATTAATATTTTATCAAATATCTAATCTTTCTTTTATATTGATTTCTCTCCTTAATTAATTTTTTTATCCATTCTTTATCATTTGGTTCTTCCATTTAATTTATGATATTATTATTAATTTAATTTTACTTTGTCTAGCGTTTATTACTTTATTATTTTATTTTGTTCTTTACTCTTCATCTTATTTTTTTCGTTTAATTTAATTTGGCATTGTCTAAACATTCTATATTTTGGTTCTTTTCGTTAGAATCCGACGACATAAATATGGACGAAATCACATTTTTGTTGTTGTTTAAATTGCATTTCTGAATGCATAAATGGATTCAACGTGCTTAAAAACTTCTCGAACATTCAAATGACTAATACCACCAAATTCAACCCACAATCACAGAGCTTTCAACACTCTGTTGCAATCAATATTCAACTGCTCGTTTGGCCTTGGATTAACACGGATATGCACTCAAGTTTTCCTTTTCTACAACGCTAAATTGTGCTTTGTCATAGATAACTCTGCGCATAATTACCACTACACAGATATACCTTTGCGCCAAAGCATCAACGAAAAATGTTGACGAAATCTATCGCAAACAATTCTGCACAAAATTCAACAACCAATGTGGGTGTGTCATAGGTTACTCTACACGCGAAATCCTGCAACAATACTAACTTGTCACATATCTTTACGGGGTGTTCCACTGTGCCAAATCGTGATTGTCTATTCCTGCAAAGACAAATACTTAGGAAATATTCTTTTAAACATAATTTTAGAACTTAACTGAAATTAATTGTGCACGGTCTTTTTTGCAATCTCATAAAATATTCACTCTGCCAAGATAACATATACATATAGTTTAACAATTCAACCACACAATGCGACAAAATAAAAACACACATCGTGACAACACCACACACTCTGTTCTTTCTTTTTATTAATGAAGGAGTAAATTAACACATGAAAGATCTTTCCTTCTTGGTCTCTTGGACTTGAGTGATCCACACTTTTGCATATTCAATATCACACGCTCGCTAACCTCTACCTCTTACAAAACATTCAATATATCTCGAGCCCTCAGATAGCTCACAAACAAATAATCCCGAGTTATCTTAACTAATTCCTAAACTAGAGATCTGCTCCTAATATTTAGCAACAGACTTATCACCTATGGAAAACAACTCGATATCTAATCAAACAAATTCAACGAAAATGTCTTCTAGAGACATTTCGTAATTTATTAGAAACATAATAAAATAAATTAGGGAAACAACTCCCTTGGTAAATGTTTGCGACCCATTAGGTCAATCTTAAGATTTACTACTAGATTCTCCTGCATCACTTACCCACTCAAATTTGCATATCCAACAATTTCTCACCGGATTTCAGGCAAAATTAAATATAAAATATGCCTAGAAAAAGCCAAAACGTAGAACGTTTAGAATACAACATTTAATTTATGATATTTACTTCTTTTTTTAAACCATAGCTAGGAGATATATGTATTAAGCGAAATGTTGTAGTGAGGCTCACAAAAAATGTACATCAAAAGTCTTCTTTAAGAAGTCTTAAACAATAATTAAAGGAGAACAAACTACTATCCTATATCTACAGTTGAATAAGGCTGACGACCACTGCTTCTAGTAAAACTTGGTGGTATAAATTCTACAAAATGGCCTAAAAAATTAACTAGTTTAAAAAACATATAATCTTAAAAAAATGCATTTGAGATGGCTGCTTCATCTTGAGCTGCTTTGGTTGAATCCGAGTCCACTTTAACAATTTATGCATGTTATTGAGATTGTTTGCTTCATCTTAAAACCCTAATTTATGCATGCTCTGGTAGCTAGTGAATAGTTTCATTTTCCTTGAGAGCCCCACATTCATAATTGATGGATTGAACTTGATTAATTACCCTTGATTGTTCTCCTTTGGACAAGTTTATGACCATATTGTTGATCATATTGCAGTCTTCTTCTGACATAAATATTTGGAACTTGAATTGAACCAAAGTACCTGTTATTGTGTCAATCTGTGAAGTTCCTGATTGTATTTCTCCCGAATTCTACCTATAGCCACCATAATAGAACTTTTATTTCCTTGGCCCACCTCCTCATGGATTCTTAACACCCTCTTGATTTCCCACAATTCTTTACAATCCATCTAGTGACAAATATTGTGCAATACCTATTGTGAAATTGGAGCTCCAATGACATCGTTCTACTTTGTTGTAAAGATGTCTAAAACCAAGGATCCAATTAGAGAGAGCTCTAAATTAAGATTCCAGAAACTACATTGATGATACCACTGGAAATAAGGGGAAAGAGAAGAACCTCCCCTAAAGATATCAATGAAGATACCCTACATAAAAGTGAGAGACATATCCTTTTGGAACTGCAAGGGCTCTACCCTACTGAAATCAAACCCAAAAATTGAGTAGAGAGCACTTAGAAAAGAGATATAACATTGTAGAATTCCAAAAGTATTCAAAAATTGAAATACTACCCTACTAGGGACAAGGGCCCATAATGGAACCTTAGTACACCAACCAACTACCCCAATCACATTGTTTTTGAGTGAAAGAGAGGAGAAAAAATTGGTTGGCTTACCAATGCTCAGGAGTAGAGGAAAAACTAAGCATCTTAACTAGTTCAACGTGCCCAAACTCACTACACCCCAATGAAATTGTTTTTGAGTGAAAGAGAGGAGAAACAATTGGTTGGCTTACCAATGCTCAGGAGTAGAGGAAAAACTAAGCATCTTAACTAGTTCAACGAGCCCAAACTCACTACACTTGAGCCTACACTCTTGTAATTCCACCTCAAATATTCCTCTACCCCCACCATTATCCCGCAATGATGTCGAGGTATACCTCCCGTGGATTCAAGTGTAATTGAGAGTGAATGCTATTTCATGTGAGCCGATGAAGACAATCCCTTCACATTAGTTATTCCATTGAACGATGACCTTTCCTTGTATGATGCCATGTGTGTAATTAAATGAAAGCGACTTGCCCTTCCCTTCACATTAAACTATGGAATTGGATGGTGGCTAAGTTTTCCATTAACCATGATTTCCCCCATTTTTAGTAGCATGGCTTGATTGATGCAATTGTCGGTAAGGGCATTGTGCTCTCGTAAAATATGGAAATATTTGACCTTTGATAAAGTTTTCACTTCTTGATGTATCCTTTTCAATAACGAGGCTAAGAGAATATCATATGGACTGGTGTTTAAAACAAAGTGTTTAATGACATTTTTTAATCGGTGTTGTCTAACTGTTCTATGTTTTGGATATTTTTGTCGTAATTTGATGACATATATATGCACGAAATCACAACTTTATGTTGTTTTAAATTACATTTCTGAATGCATAAATGGATCCAGTGTGTTGAAAAACTCTCGGAGCACTCAAATTATATAGAATTAACCACTCAAATGTGTAGATCCAACAATTTCTTGCCAGATTTTGAGCAAAGTTAAACATAAAACACCCTTAGAAAAGGGTCAAAACGTAAAATAGTTAGACTAATTTTTTTTAATATCCTATCACACACAATCTTTGAATGCCAATGCTTGTAGTGATCTTTAAACCTTGCAACATAGCGTAGTCTTCAACATGATTATTTTTGGATGTGCCTATATCCCATGCATATTTAAATTTAGAAATTCTTTTAGGCCTCATAACAACCCCTCGTACATGCCACCCCATAATCTATGATATTTACTTATTTATTGTTATTAATTCTAATTAAATTTGACTCTTTATCCTTTAGAGTATTATTTTATTATTTTTAATTTATATGATTTATTATTTTATAGTCAATTATTACCTACTCTCCTATATTTTAATAATTTATTATTCATTACATAAGGGTTATATTTTCTCTCTGAAACTCTATAAATTCCATAAGATGGATCTCTTTCCAATATATTTTTTCAAAGCTTTTGTTCATGATGATATGTGGAGTATTCACTTGAAACAATAAAAATGTTTGAAAGATTTAACACACTTTATCCATAAAATATATATTCATATCAATTTTTAATATCTTTTTGTTCAAAATCCTAGCTAAAAAGAATACTAAAACTCTCTTTAAGCCTCACATAACCCTAAAAAATTATTCATAACCATTAAATATAAATGGTTTCTAATTTATCTCCATTTGGTCATTAATCTTTTGTTAAATATCTACTCTTTCTTTTGTATTGATTTCTTTCCTTAATTAATTTTTTTTTTATGCATTCTTTACCATTTAAATTATGATATTATAACTAATTAAATTTGACTCACATAACCCTAAAGAATTATTCATAACCATAACCATCAATGGCTTCTAATTTATCCTTATTTACCATTAATATTTTGTTTACTATCTAATCTTTCTTTTATATTGATTTTTTTCTTTAATTAAAATTTTTATGCATTCTTTACCATTTAATTTATGATATTATTATTAATTAAATTTGACTTTGTCTTGCATTTATTACTTTATTATTTTATATTATCCTATATTCTCCATTTATACCGAAAGCAAATCTCCCGATTACTTTTGACGAGTACAGACCGATTGCACTCTACAATCTTTGCTATAAGCTAATTTCAAAAATCATTGCCAACATAATCAAACCCATCTTCTCGCAATCACTGTCGGGTGAGAAGTTAGGTTTTTTAAAGGGCCGACAAATCCTTGATGTTATTGACACTGCACAAGAATGCTTGCACAACATTAACCATAAAAACTATCGTGCACTCATCCTCAAGCTAGATCTAAAAAAATCTTTCGACTACATAGACGGGGACTTTCTCAGACTAATTTTGATTCAGACAGGTTACATCTAAACCTCATTAAATTGGATTATGAGTTGCGTTACAAGTAAAAATTTTGTTGTGCTGGTAAACGATGAATCATCCTCCTTCTTCCATAGTGGCAGAGGACTATGACATGGTTTCCCTCTTTCACCACTCTTGTTCATCTTGGTCATGGAAGGTTTAAGCCTTCTCCTCAAAAAAATCCACGTAGAAGGTAGGATTTCAGGGATCAAGGTCTCAAGGTTAGTAAAAATCCCGCACCTCCTCTTTGTCGATGACGTACTCATAATGACCAATGACAATAAACATGAATGGAGGGAAATCAATGAAATATTGAAGATATTCTATTGTGCCACATGCTTACATTTTTGACATGTTTTACAGAAGCGTGCGCTTGTCATTGATGGAAAGAACAACATCGACGATGGAAAACAGGAAAAGCATAAGCTTAGGAGGAGAAGCGACAATATGCAGAGATCTAAGATCAGAAGGGAAAGCGCAATACATAAACGTGATCCAGATCAAAATCCTTGATCGTGGATCTGATTCGAGAGTCTTCACGACTGTCAGATAAAATTAAGTGAAGGATAGGATAAATGGGGAGCAAAGTTTGAGATTTTAAATCCCCGAAGTCTGGAGAGCCGGAGCAAATTTCAGCCATCAGATCATTCTAAAGTGGAAGGACAGGATACATTAGAAGAAGGGCGGGCTAATCTCAGCGACCGATAATCAGGCACTCAATTCTATGGTCGATAGGGCATATCGGAGCCCCCTGACCTTTTTTCCTTTAACCGTGGGGAGGGGGGGGTTCATGTTGGTAGTATTTCCCATGTGGGACCCTCATACGTGTCACCTTCTTGTCAACTCAGACCCCCCTCACTCATTACTTACCACCTAACCCCCCCTCCGAGTAAGCCACCAAACCACTCATACAGACCACCTCCACGCTCCGACGTCACACTCCACTACTCGCTACACGTCACACTCCACTACCGTGCTCTGCCTCCATAGTCCACTATACTACCTACACGTCTCACCCACGTCAATAGACCACCTCAGCAAGGACATGTGGTATACCACGTCAGCAAGGACATGTGGAAGACCATGTCAGCAAGTACACATGGCATAATTAGATGATGACAAGTCTTAAGAGGAAATTGGCTTGTGCCATGTCAACAAGTGACATAAGAAAGCTACGTCACTCTGATATATTTACTTCGAGAGTTTCATCACCAACAAATGTCAAAAGTCCCAAAGTCCCGAAGGACAAAGGTCCGAATTCACTTTCAGTTGTCCGATCTGAAGATCACTTCGGGTGCATTCTAAACCGTTGATCTAGTTCAGTGGAAGGACAGTGTAAGTGGAAGTGTTAACCGACAGCAAGCGGTTTCCACCGCCTATGACTTATTCAATAGGTGACCACTCCGGAGGATAATGAAGCAACAATTATCCTAAAGTCCTGAAGTCCTAAACATCGAAGACCCGAAGAAGACCCTAGTCATTGATCATGTAGGAGCGTACGTGCTAATAAATCGTTGACTACAGGTGAAAGCATTCATAGAAAAGTGAAGCGCCGAAGAGTCGAAAAGGCCGAAGTCCCGGAGTGGAGGATAGTCGTTGGATTAAGGAGGAAAAATGTCGACATATATTCCATTTTGGAAGATATCCAGTCAGAAGAAACGAGAAGTTGAGATTCGAAATATCCGAAGTCCGGAGACCCAAAGGAGATCTTGACCATTGATCCAAGAGGGACACACATTAGTGGATTTTCAACTCCGAAATATTTACTATGGAAGAAAGCAAGGTTTGAGATTTTAAACTCCCGAAGCCTGGATCACAAAATAGATCACAACCGTTGAATTAAAAAGGTTAGATCTGATCCGTCAATTTAGGAGCACCATCAATATCATGATATCGACGGTCCTGTCGCATTGCGGGGATTGAAGGTGCGCAAACTTTAGAATGTTGAAGGCATGCCACTATTGAAGCCACGGTTTTGGAGAAAGCATACATGGAGCTCTATAGTGAATTGTGTGGTGAAAAGCGGATTTCCCTCAAACCACCTTTGGCCGCGCCTGAAATCACGTGGTCACGTGAGAGCATCACCAAGGTCACTTTAGCGAAAGATTGAGGAAGGAGCTAGAGTTTCTAATCTCCACCTTGGAGGTTACACATTGAAAAGTCAAAAATCTTCTAAGTGTATAATCCAATGACGCTGATCAAACAAACAAACTGATTGGAGGGTTGTTGTTTCACTTTGTTGTTTATTGATTAGTTACAACTCAATTACACTAACTAAATCATTTTTTTGGAGCATTTGACTCATTGTTCTTGAGAGGTTTGAGATTCTTGACTCGAGCGTTGGAGATTTGGAGTGTAACGGATGATGAGGGAAAGAATAAAGGAAAAATGTCGTGACAAAGGTAGGTTGTCGTTTCTCGGTAAAACAAGTTGAACTATATGTAATAAACATGACAGCATGAACATAGGTAAAACAATGCAGAGATGAAGAATATAAGATTGACAGAGCATAAATGGTGAAAAGAGCAGACTGTACGAGAACCTAAGAGCATGAGAAGAACAAAGGAAGAGCATATGGAAAGAGATAGCAAGTGGAGCTAAGAATGAACAGACAAATGCAAAGAAAAATTGGAGAATAAAAAAGAAGTGGTAAGCTTTGATATGTCTGTATTGTTGTAAAGTATTTTTCAAGCAAATTTTTAGAAACCAGGGTGGTAGGGTGGTGCTAGGGAGGACTATTGTCCTCGGAGTTTCAAGTGGGGTGCTTGAACACAGGGAGTTGTTTCTTTCATCTGGTTGCAGCTAGAAAATCCAAGGAGGTAGGGAGGTGCAAGGGAGAAACATTGTTCTTTGTTATACAGGTTGGTGCCCGTGTGACTGGAAGTTGATGCTTCCATCTAGTTGGTGCTGGAACACTCAGGGAGTTGGTGCTTCCTTCTAGTGCATACTAGAGAAACCAAAGAGTTGGTTCTCTCATCAAGTTGTAGCTTGTAAAACAAAGGTTGTAGCCTTATTTTGAGTTGGTGCTCAAAGATAGATGATGTACAGAACATAAAAGACTTCCTATCATTCTAAGAAGAAAAGGTTTTCTCCCTTTATGGGTTTCCTCATGAATATTTGTCTCTGTATACTTCATGTGTGTGATTGATGTTGAATATTCTATTGCTTATTTCTGTGAATTATTGTGATCATCATTGAGTGTTCTGTAATGAGTTTAAAATGGGTATAATTGTTTAAGCATAGTAACAACTGATTCAACCCCCCCTCTTAGTTGTCTAATGATTGGTATCATAGCGGGTTCCTTTTATCTAAGGGTAGATCCTAGATATTGAACATGACTAGCCATGAAGGAACTTCAACCAATAAGGCCTCGTTGTTCAATGGAAGAAACTTTGCCTTCTAGAAAGTTAGGATGAGAACCTACATACTGGCTTTAGGTGCAGATGTCTGGGATGTGGTAGAGACTGGTTATGTGAAGCCAATTGTACTAGCTTCTAAGAATGACAAGCTAGAATTTAGCTTCAACGCTAAGCCTATGAATGCTATTCCGAGTGGGCTTGCAGAAGCAGAATTTGTAAAAGTTATGCACTTAGAATCTGCCAAAGAAATGTGGGACAAACGCATTAGTAGTTATGAAGGTAATGAGAAGGTAAAGGATGCCAAGCTTCAAACCTACAGATTACAGTTTGAACAACTAAATATGAAAGAGGATGAAACTTTTGGGAATTATTTTCTGAGAGTTGAATAACTAGTAAATGCAATGAATGGACTTGGTGAAAAAATTGAGGAAGCCTCTTTAGTTTAGAAAATTTTGAGATCT
>ML782691.1:758845-778421 GCA_009831015.1 Picea engelmannii | reverse complement strand
GATGATGAAGGCATCTTCTTAGGATATGCTACCAATAGTAAATGATATAGATGCTTTAATAAAATATTGTATAAATTGGTTGCTTGCATTGATTTAAAGGTTGATGAAGGAGTCCTGGTAAGAGAGGTGAGCAATATTGAGTCTGCTACAGAGGAAAAAACTGAAGCTGAAGATGAACAGGTCCAAGGATCATAAAAAGAAGACTCTGAGTAAGATTAAGATACAAATACTCAGGTAGACTCAAATCAACAGACATCATCAAATCCTTCCTCCAAAATTACTCAAAAGAATCATCCTGCAAGTCAGATAATTGGTGAAAAATACAAAGGTGTATAAACCAGGAGAAGGATAATCAAAGACACCAAGCAATCACATATAGCCTTCATATCCATGGTGGAACCTAAGAACTTTAATGAAGCCAATAAATATGTAAACTAGCTAAATTAATGAATGAGGAATTGGATCAGATTGAGAAGAACAATACTTGGGAGCTTGTTCCTAGACATGCAGATAAGAATGCAATTGGATCCAAATGGGTGTTTAAGAATAAAATGAATGAACAAGGACAAATTGTTAAGAATAAAGCCAGTTTGGTCTGTAAGGGGTATGCACAAGTTGAAGGACATGATTTTGATGTTTCCTTTGCACCAATGTCAATATTGGAAGCCATAAGAATATTTCTTGCCTATGCATGTCATAAGAAATTAAATTATATCAGATGGATGTTAAGTCAACACTTCTTAATGGAGATCTTGAAGAAGAAGTATAAGTGGAGCAACCTGAAGGATTTTCACTGACTGATAATCCTGACTATGTCTGTAACTTGAAAAATGCATTATATGGAATGAAATAGGCACCACAAGCCTGATATTATAGACTGGATAAATTTCTACAGGACAAAGGGTTCAAGAAAGGTACTGTTGACAATAATCTATACATTAAGTATGAAGGTGATGATTTTTTAGTTGTTTTGGTTTATGTAGATGACATTATTTTTGGATGCACTAATGACCCTTCAGTTCAATGGTTTTCTAATTCAATGCAGACTGACTTTGAGATGTCCATGATAGGAGGACTGCCATATTTTCTTGGTTTATGAATCAATTAGAGTTCTGCAGGGATATTTATCTCTCAAGAAAAGTATTTGAAAGAGATGTTAAAAAGGTTTCAGATTTAATATTCTACACCTGTGAGAACACATATGGTGGTTGGTTACAAACTCAGTAAAGATGATATTTCCCCTGATGTTGATCAAAGAACATATCGATCAATGATAGACAATCTTCTGTACATCATAGCATCCCGTCCTGATATAATGCAAGCTGTTGGAATGGCAGGTCGTTATCAGTCTGCTCCTAAACAAAGTCATTTAGCAGTTGTCAAAATGATATTCAAATATTTGAAGGGTACAATGACTTATGGTCTCTGGTATCCTAAAAATCAAAATTTTCAATTAACTGCATATTCATATGCTGATTGGGCAAACTCTTTGGATGAGAGAAAGAGCACTAGTGGAGGTGCATTATTCTTAAGTGATTTGTTAGTAGCATGGATTAGTAAGAAGCATGCATCTATTTCATTATCAACTACAGAGGCAGAGTACATTGCTGCTGCTACTTGCTACACTCAGATCTTATGGATGATACAAACTCTTATAGATTTGAAGGTAACTTATATTGATCCCATTCCACTTCACTCTGATAACACCAGTGCCATTAGTGTCTCGAAGAATCCTGTTCTCCATTCAAAGATGAAGCATATACCAATAAAGTATCATTTTCTCAAAGAGCAGGTTACAAACAGAGATGTTCAGTTGAATTATATTCCTTCCACAGAACAAATTGCAGACATATTTAATAAACCCCTAGCCAAGACACCATTTGAATATCTCCGTCAGAAGATGGGTGTCATCCCTTTTCTCACCTAAGAGAGTCCATCCTGTTAATGTGAGTATGTGTTGGTTGAATATCTGATAGCTCGAAAAGTACTGCAACAACTCAGGGGGAACATGTTTTCTTTGACATTAATGTCAAAGGGGGAGAAAATTTGTGGTCTGGATCCTACAGTTGGAGGTCTAAGCAGAATAGTGTAGCCTTTCAGGGTTTCCATCAATGCCAAAGGGGGATATTGTTGGCATGTTTTAAAGGAAGTGTGTGCTTGTCATTGATGGAAAAAACAACAACGATGATGACAAACATGAAAAGCATAAGCTCAGGAGGAGAAGCAAACAATATGCAGAGATCGAAGCTCAGAAGGGAAAGGGCAGTACATAAATGTGATCTGGATCAAAATCCTTGATCGTGGATATGCTTTGAGAGTATTCACGATCATCGGATCAAATTAAGTGAAGGATAGGATAAATGTGGAGCAAAGTTTGAGATTTGAAATCCCCGAAGTCCGGAGAGCCGGAGAACCGGAGTAAATTCCAGCTGTCAGATCATTCTAAAGTGGAAGGACAAGATACGTTAGAATAAGGGTGCACTAATCTTAGTGGTCGATAATCGAGCACTCAGATCTACGGTCGACAGGGCATATCAAACCCATCTGACATTTTTTCCTTTAACCGTGGGGGTGGGGGGGGGGGTTCGAGTTGGTGGTATTTCCCATGTGGGACCCTCATACGTGTCACCTTCCTATCAAATCAGACCCCCCTCACTCATTACCACTTACCGCCTAAACCCCCCTCTGAGTAAACCACCAAACCACTCATACATACCACCTCCACGCTCCGACGTCACATTCCACTACCTGCTACACGTCACACTCCACTACTATGCTCTGCCTCCACACTCCACTACACTCCCTACACGTCTCACCCACGTTAGCATACCACCTCAACAAGGACATGTGGCAGACCATGTTAGCAAGGACATGTGGAAGACCACGTCAACAAGTACACATGGTATAATCAGATGATGACAAGTGTCAAGAGGAAATTGGCTCTTTCCATGTCAACAAGTCACGCAAGCAAGATATGCCACTCTGGGAGATTTACTTCGAGAGTTTCATCACCAACAAATGTCGAAAGTATCGAAGTACTAAAGGACGAAGGTCCGAAGTCGCTTTCAGCCATCCAATCTGAAGATCACTTTGGGTGCATTCTCAACCATTGATCTAGTTCAGTGGAAGGACATTGTAAGTGGAAGTGTTAACTGAAAGCAAGTGGTCTCCATTGCTTATGACTTATTCAGTAGGTGACCACTCCGAAGGAGAATGAAGACACAATTAGCCTAAATTCCTGAAGTCCTGAACACTGAAGACCCAAAGAAGAACCTCGTCATTGATCATGTAGGAGGATACATGTCAATAGATCGTTGACTCCGGGTGAAAGCGTTCATAGAAAAGCGAAGCGTCGAAGAGTAAAAAAGGTCGAAGTCCCGGAGCGGAGGATAGCCATTGGATTAAGGAGGACATATGTTAGCAGATCTTCCATTTCGGAAGATATCCAGTCAGAAGAAACGAGAAGTTGAGATTAAAAATATCCAAAGTCCGGAGACCCGAAGGAGATATTGACTGTTGATCCGAGAGGGACACGCGTCAGTGGATTGTTAACTCCAGAAGATTGACGTACAAAGGAAAGCAAGGTTTGAGATTTGAAACTCCCGAAGCCCGGATCACGAAATAGATCACAGCCGTTGATTTAAGAAGGTTTGATCTGATCTGTCAGTTAAGGAGCACCGTCAAGATCGTGAGATTGAAGGTCCCGTCGCATTACGGGGATTGAAGGTGCACAAAATTTAGAATTTTAAAGGTGTGATGCAATCAAAACAATGGTTTTGGAGAAAGAATAGGTGGATCTCTATAGTGAATTGCAGGGTGAAAAGAGGATTGCCCTCAAACCACCTTTGGCCGCACCCACAATCACGTGGTCACATAAGAGCATTGCCCAAGGTCACATCAATGGAAGATTGAGGAAGGAGCTAGCACTGCGAGGCTCCACCTTGGAGGTTACGCATTGAAAAGTAAAAAAGCCTCTATGTGTATAATCCAACGATGTTAATGAAACAAACAAACTGATCGAAGGGTTGCTGTTTCACTTCGTGGTTTCTTGATCAGTTACAATTCAGTTACACTAAATGAATCATTGTTCTCGAGCATTTGAATCATTTTTCTTGAGCGGTTTGCGATTCTCGACTCGGGCATTGGAGATTTGGAGTGTAACAGATGATGAGGGAAGGAATAAAGGAAAAATGTTGTGACAGAGGCAGGTTGTTGTTTCTCGGTAAAACAAGTTGAACTGTATGTAATAAACATGATAGCATGAACAAAGGTAAAAAAATGTAGAGATGAAGAATATAAGCTTGACAGAGAAGAAATGGTGAAACGAGCAGACTATATGAGAACCTAAGAGAATGAGAAGAATAGAGGAAGAGAATATGGAAAGAGACAACAAGTGGAGCCAAGCATGAACAAACATATGCAGAGAAGAATTGCAGAATAGGGAAGAAGTGGTAAGCTTTGATATGTCTATATTGTTGTAAAGTATTATTCAAGAAATTTTTTAGAAACTAGGGTGGTAGGGTGGTGCTAGAGAGGACTATTGTCTTCAGAGTTTCAAGTGGGTGCTTGAACATAGGGAGTTGTTGCTTCCATCTGGTTGCATCCAGAAAAACCAGGGAGTTAGGATGGTGCAAGGGAGAACCATTATTCTCTATCATAGAGGTTGGTGCTCGTGTCACTGGAAGTTGATGCTTCCATCCAGTTGGTGTTGGAACACTCAGGGAGTTGGTGCTTCCTTCTAGTGGGTACTAGAGAAACCAGAGAGTTGGTGCTCTCAGCAAGTTGTAGCTTGTAAAATAGAGGTTGTAGCCTCATTTTTAGTTGGTTCTCAAAGATAGATGATGTACAGAACATAAAAGACTGCCTATCATTCTAAGAAGAAGAGGTTTTCTCCCTTTATGGGTTTCCTGATGAATATTTGTCTCTATATACTTCATGTGTGTGATTGATGTTGAATATTCTATTTCTTACTTCCCTAAATTATTGTGATCATCATTGAGTGTTCCGTAATGAGTTTAAAATAGGTATAATTGTTTAAGCACAGTAACAACTGATTCACCCCCCCCTCTTAGTTGTCTAACAATTGGTATCAGAGCGGGTTCCTTTTATCTAAGGGTAGATCCTAGAGCTTAAAAATGACTAGCCATGAAGGAACTTCAACTAATAAGGCCCCCCTCTTTAATGGAACAAACTTTGCCTTTTGGAAAGTTAGGATGAGAACCTACATAATGGATTTAGGTGTAGATGTCTGGGATGTGGTAGAGATTGGTTATGTGAAGTCAGTTGTACTGGCTTCTAAGGATGACAAGCTAGAATTCAACTTCAATGCTAAGGATATGAATGTTATTATGAGTGGGCTTGCAGAAGCAGAATTTGTAAAAGTTATGCACTTAGAATATGCCAAAGAAATGTGGGACAAACTCATTAGCAGTTATGAAGGTAATGAGAAGGTAAAGGATGCCAAGCTTCAAACCCATAGATTAAAATTTGAACAACTAAAGATGAAAGGGGATGAAACTGTTGGGAAGTACTTTTTGAGAGTTGAAGAACTAGTAAATGCAATGAAAGGACTTGGTGAAAAAATTGAGGAAGCCTCTTTAGTTCAGAAAATTTTGAGATCTCTGCCAGATAGGTTCAACCCAAAGGTCTCTGCTATAGAAGAACTTAATGATCTAAAAATTCTGCCTATTGACCAACTCCTAGGAACTCTGACTACTCATGAAATGAGGATAGGTAAACATAAACCCACCTCTAGAGAAGCATCATTTAAAGAAAATAAGAATGAGGATTCTGAGTCTGATGAAATTGAATCAAAATTTGTGAGAAGACTAAAGAAAGGATCATGCAATATCAAGGCAAGTTTCCTTTCAAATGTTTTAACTGTGGAAATATAGGTCACTTTGCATCTAAGTGTCCATACAAGAAGAAGGACCAGAACACTGAAGGTGAAGAGAAGTACAAATCTAAGAGATTTGGTAAAAAGAAAAGTTTATGTGTAAACAATGATGACTCTTTAGGAGACACTGATAGTGATTCTGCTTGTGAAGATAAGGTTAATGAATTTATGCTTATGGCCAAAGAGGATTATGATAATAAAATCACATGAAGTGATGTTAATGATGAAGAAGCTATGGTTGACTTGGAAGGATAACTGATCAATTCCCTAGAAGAAATTGTTAGACTCATATTTAAGAAGAAAAAGCAAAAACAATTGCTAATACAGTTCGAGAAAGATAGTAAAAAAACCTGATGAAGACTTTGTCCTGCTAAGAGTGGAATTAGAAGAGGCCAAGAAAATAGAGGACATTTTGAAACAACAGTTATCAGAGAAGAAGGCAAGATGTGAAGCCTTGGAAGAAGAGGTAGTAAAAACCATAAAAGAGATGGAGAAGTTTAAAGCATTGTATCTCAAAAATCTTCCAAGCATTAAAGCCTCAACAAAACTAAATGACATTCCGAGGAAACACAGATCTCCTTTGTTGAAGCTTGGATTAGGCTATGTAAGTGGTTCAAGTAGCAAACAACCTGAAAGCAAAGAGCTAGTAAAGATGATCAAGTTCCAATTCAACAAACAATCAGACCATGTGAGTACTCTTCCACCAAAAGCTAATAAAGACAAGATTATCCCTGATAAAAAAACAAAGATATCAGAAGATGGAGAAGCAAATGACATGAAGAAGGCCATCCTTCAGGTACCAAAATTTCTTCCATGGTTACTATTTTTACTGCTCTAATTTTGGTCATAATATTGCAAATTGTCAAATTAAGTTTAGAGACATGCAATTGAGGAGATTAAGAAATAAACAATATTTGCAACATAGAATTAAACAACCAATGAGTAGACAAAGTTGCACCAATCACTTTGAACTATTGAACAATGAGCGCAAATGCTATAACTATCATAACTTCGGCCACAAAGATGCAAACTGCCATATGAAGAATTACAAAGCAAATCCAAGGAATAAATCGTTAGCTAGAAATGCCAGCACATGGAAAAAGAAAGATAGTGAAAAATGTGGTCTAGTACTTTCAACTCAAAAAAAAAAAGACCCCTAGTATATATACAATGGATGTTCCAAGCACATGACTGGAGACAAGGATATGTTTCTGTCTACAAGTAAAAGCAAATCAGGAAATGTGACCTTTGGAAATGATGAACCAGGTAAAATCAAGGGTAAAGGGATGGTGAGTTTGAGTAATGGTAAAGGAAAATCCCACGATGTTCTGCTTGTAGATGGGCTGGAACATAATTTTATTAGTGTAAGTCAAATGTGTGACAGAGGATGTGAAGTGGTGTTCACTTCCAAAGATTGTAAGATAAAGTCTGTAAATTCAGGACAAGTGGTGGCTAAAGGCATAAGGACAAATAATAATTTATATGTGATGAAAGAACATAGAGAAGAGTGTCATCTAATAAAACATGATGAAAGCTGGTTATGGCATAGGAGACTTGGACATCTAAACTTTGACCACTTAATCAAGCTCAAAAATATCGAGGCAGTAAAAGATCTTCCAAGAATATCAAAGCCACAAGATTCCGTGTGTAAACCCTGCCAAGTAGGAAAGCTAACCAGGACACAATTTAAATCCAATAGCTCTACCTCAATAGAGAAACCACTCTAATTAGTTCATATGGATTTATGTGGACCATCAAGACAGGAAGGCACAAGGAATGAAAGCTACTTCATGCTGATCATTGATGATTACTCCAGACTCACTTGGGTTGCTTTTCTCAAAGAAAAAGATGAAGCATTTGAGAAATTTAAAATATTCAAGGCTTTAACTGAGAATCAAACATGCAACAGGTTAAAGGCAGTAAGATCAGACAGAGGAGGAGAATTCATGTCAAGTGATTTCAAGGAATTCTGTGATAAACATGGGATCAAGAGAGAATACACAATCTCGAGAACTCCACAACAAAATGGAGTAGTTGAGAGGCAAAACAGAACAATTTAGCGAATGGCTAGGTCAATGATGAATGAGAAGAACATTGGTCAAAGCTACTGGGTAGAAGCAATACACACAATATTCCATATTCTTAACAAAACCCACCTCAGACCACACAGTGACAAGACACCCTATGAACTGTGGTATGGAAGACCTGCTTCAATCAAACAATTCAAAGTCTTTGGGAGTAAGTGCTACATAAAGAATAATAATGAAAACCTTGGCAAGTATGATGACAGGGCTGATGAAGGCATCTTCTTAGGATATGCCACCAATAGTAAAGGATATATATGCTTTAATAAAATATTGTATAAATTGGTTGATTGCATTGATTTAAAGGTTGATGAAGGAGTCCCAGTAAGAGAGGTGAGCAATATTGAGTCTGCTATAGAGGACACAGCTGAAGCTGAAGACGATCAGGTCCAAGAATCATAAAAAGAAGACTATGAGTAAGATGAAGATACAAATACTCAGGCAGACTCAAAACAACAGACAACATCAAATCCATCCTCCAGAATTACTCAAAAGAATCATCCTGCAAGTCAGATAATTGGTGAGAAAGACAAAGGTGTACAAACCAGGAGAAGGATAATTAAAGACGCAGAGAAATCACATATAGCCTTCATATCCATGGTGGAACCCAAGAAATTTAATGAAGCCAGTAAAGATGTAAACTGGCTAAAATCAATGAATGAGGAACTAGATCATATTGAGAAGAACAATACTTGGGAGCTTGTTCCTAGACCTGCAGATAAGAATGTAATTGGCTCCAAATGGGTGTTTAAGAATAAAATGAATAAACAAGGACAAATTGTTAAGAATACATCCATATTGGTCTATAAAGGGTATGCAAAAGTTGAAGGACAAGATTTTGATGAAACCTTTGCACCAGTGACAAGATTGGAATCCATCAGAATATTTCTTGCCTATGCATGTCGTAAGAACTTTAAAGTATATCAGATGGATGTTAAGTCAACATTTCTTAATGGATATCTAGAAGAAGAAGTATATGTGGAGCAACCTGAAGGATTTTCACTGACAGATAATCCTGACTATGTCTGTAAGTTGAAAAAGGCATTATGTGGACTGAAACAGACACCACGAGCCTGGTATTATAGACTGGACAAATTTCTATAGGACAAAGGGTTCAAGAAAGGTATTGTTGACAATAATCTATACATTAAGTCTAAAGGTGATGATTTATTAGTTATTTTGGTTTATGTAGATGACATTATTTTTGGATGCACTAATGACCCTTTAGTTCAGTGGTCTTCTAATTCAATGCAGACTGACTTTGAGATGTCCATGATAGGAGAACTATCATATTTTCTTGGTTTATGAATCAATCAGAGTTCTGCAGGGATATTTATCTCTCAAGAAAAGTATTTGAAAGATATGTTAAAGAGGTTTCATATGGAAGATTTTACACCTATGGTGGTTTGTTGCAACATCAATAAAGATGATATTTCACCTGATGTTGATCAAAGAACATATCGATCAATGATAGGAAATCTTTTGTACATCACAACATCCCGTCCTGATATAATGCAAGTTGTTGGAATGATAGGTCGTTATCAGTCTACTCCTAAACAAAGTCATTTAGCAACTGTCAAAAGGATATTCAAATATTTGAAGGGTACAATGACTTATGGTCTCTGGTATCCTAAAAATCAGAATTTTCAATTAACTGCATATTCAAATGATGATTGGGAAAACTGTTTGGAAGAGAGAAAGAGCACTAGTCGAGGTGCATTCTTCTTAGGTGATTCATTAGTAGCATGGATTAGTAAGAAGCAAGGATATATTTCATTATCAACTACAGAGGCAGAGTACATTTCTACTGCTACTTGTTGCACTCATATCTTATGGATGATACAAACTCTTGCAGATTTGAAGGTAACTTATATTGATCCCATTCCACTTCATTGTGATAACACCAATGCCATTAATATCTCAAAGAATCCCGTTCTCCATTCAAAGACGAAGCATACAGAGATTTGTCATAAAGGCATATGGATCTCTGTCATAAATGACAAATACCTACCATACGTCTTCGTCACAACTTGGCTAAGAAATGCAACCCCTCCCACAAGGGTTGCGTCACAGATTTGGAGGAATTTGGTGAAATCGACAATTTGGATCACAGATTGGCTTTGTTGGAAGCCAGGTTCTGGACATACTATCATACTTGGCAGGGACTGCATATTAGGACTTGGCCAAGCCTCTTACCTGTCTCCACAATCGATTACACTACTAAACTCAAAAAATACCAGATATCTCTTCCAAGCCAGGATTTATAATGAAATCGAGACCCCGACTGAAGGCTGGAAATCTGGTCTTTATTTGGAACTACCGACAGAACTTGCTGCAGAGTGGGATACATACTACTTGGAGCTTATTCATGCGGGAATTCAACTTCATGATGTGGAGGATCAATTTATGTGTTATGGAAGAGACAGTTCAGGACACATCTCCGTAAAAAAATTATATTCTTCCATCACAAACTCACTCTGGCAAAACAATATTTTTGGTTGGCGAAAAAACTTCCGTAACTAGAAAATACTGCAAAAGATAAATCTATTCACCTAGTTAACTGTTGAAAACAAAATCCCCACCTGGAATAACCTCCAAAGGAAAGGATGGGCTGGCCCCAACATCTGTCAACTTTGCTACAGGGATGCAGAAACAGTTCCACACCTCTTTTCCAAGTGCCACTTCACTCGCCTTATATGGGACAAGATTTCTCTGGACCAACACATAAGCACTATTTGGAATGGGACTTCCATTTCTGCCTACTTTGATCATTGGACAACCAAAGAGCGCATCTACAAATTACTTCCTCCATTCGTCAATTGGTTTATCTAGCTAGATAGAAATAATAAATTTTTCGATAATAAGCCTCCCTCTTTTTGCACTGTCGCTTATAAATCACTTGGCATGTACCAAAACTGGAAAGCAATACACCTAGTCAATTTGGTAAAACATATAAAATTAAGTCCACTTATCACATAGGATACACCCACTGGGTGGTTTGATGGAGCAATTCAACACAGTGGGACATTGAGTGGTGCAGGTGGACTGATAATAATTACAAAAGACTCTATTTACAGATGGACTTTCTGCTGTGGCCCAAGCACCAACACAAGGGCAGAGCTATCGGGTGCCTAGGTTACTCTACACTTGGCCTCCATATTAAACATTGAATACCTACAATTGCTCGGGGACTCTAGAATATCATAGATTGGTTGAATCACAAGGGTAAGCTACAAACTATCTCACTCTTGGCTTGGAAGGACATAATCAAATTACTTCAACGCCACGTTAAGAAGCTCAACTTCACTCATATCTTCTGAGAGTACAACAAGGAAGCATACCTGCTATCAAAGGCAACATTACAAAAAAGAGTAGGCATGATTACATACAACCACTAACTGGATGGACATGAGGGCCCCACACATACTATACAAATATTTTAGGATTTGATGCTCCAGTTTTTTGTCGACAGATACAATATATTATCCTGTTCTAGAACATATGTAACAACAAATTCTTGGTATTTACTACATACTTTTGTTTTCTTTTTTCACTTATAGTAATCTATAACACTTATACTTCCAGCTCTGCTCTTTCTCCTTCTAGTTGGCTGGAATACCACTTGTAGGCGAAAGATATTCACGTCAGTTGATTCATTATGGTAATTGTAATCATTTTGTGAGAACACATTATATATTAATATAATTGAGTAATTTTTTCTGCTGGAAAAAAATATTCTCCATCTTATAATCCCCTTAATTTAATTTAATGTGTGATATTTACTTATTTAATATTATTAATTATAATCAAATTTGAACATTTATTTTTTTAGCATTATTTTATTATTTTTAATTTATTATTTTAAAGTAAAATTTTATCATTTTCCTATATTTTAATAATTTATTGTTTATTAAATAACTATTAATTTTTCTTCTTTAAATTTTCATAAGTTGGTTTTTTTTTTTTTTTTAAGTTTTATCTTCTATAATGATTGGAGTGTCCACTCAAAACAAAATGTTTCAAAGATCTAACACATATTATTTAGAAAATCTACACTAATATTAAAATTCTTGTTCAAAATTCGGTCTAAAAAGAATATTTAAACTCTCTTTAAACCTCAAACAACTCTCAAACAATTATTTGGAATCATCAAAATTACGGTTTCTCATTTATCCCTTTTAACCATTGAAACTAGCGTTTTGGATGGACACTTCACTCATTATGAACAAAAAATAATAATAATAGTAAAAATACGTATTAGAAAAAAGATATAAATAGAAAAAATTTAATGGATAATCATTAAAACAAAAATTAATTTAATTAGATAATATTACAAAATAATATTAAATAATCATAAAAAAACAAATAAATAAATAATTACAACGCAAGAGCCCAAGAGCTTGTTGATAAAATTTAAATTAGATCGAGAATAAATAATATATTTACGTTGGAGGGAATTAAATAAGATCTAAATAAAAATTTTAAACTTTTTATCCTTAGATATTGAATGAAAGAATAAAGGGATTAATAATTAAATTTGACGTTGTCTTATATTTATTATTAATTCTAATTCTAGCTGGAGGCATTATATCATTGGATATGGGGTTGAATATATATTAATTTTTGAGTTTACTTTATTATTATTATTTTTTTTTTCAATATCTACTTTCTCTCTATATATTTTGATTTCAGTTTTTACTTCTTATTTCAGAGGTGAAGGCAAAGTGCATTAACACTTCTGTTTAATATTTATTTGGGAACACATTTTGTCGTATGGGTAATGAATTATACAGAACAATGCCTTTTTTTTCCAATAGAAAAATGTCTCAAAATTATATAAGATATAAGTTTTTTTACAATACGTTATCGATTCTGCACGATATAGAGAAGGATTAGCCAAATGAAAGTTTGGACTATGCTGAATACAAAGGAAACTAAAGAGCTGTTCACACAAAAAATTACAGCTGTCAACTGTAAAAAGGGTCGGAAATCAGCGGATAGGAAACTATGCTCTCCTCCAAACCACCTATTTACTCAACAGGCTTATCGATCAGCTCAAGCTTCGAAGATATTAAGATGAGTAAGAAAGCTTTCTTCCCCATTGTCCCAATGATAAACATACAGTCTACCTTTAGGTTCTTTTAGCGCCCTCTTAGACAGTAAGTCCGCCTCTTTATTGTGCTCCTTGTAAATATGTTGGAAACTAATATCTTTAAAATTACTTGCCAGTTCCTTTGTTTTTATTTTCCAGCCTTCGATATTCACCGCATGGAGCTGCCCCTTTTGATTTATCCAATCAATAATAACTTTCGAATCCCCCAGGATTTGGATTTTTTCAATCGCCCAAAGCGAAGCCAAATTGAGAGTCGCCCACAATCCCATGAGTTCCGCCTTAGTGTTGTTTCCTGCTCCGCAATTAATGTACCATTTGGTAACCGTCGAAGCACGAGTCTTGAAGAAACCACCTGCTGCACAACACTCCCCAGTTGAAAGGGCCGCTCCATTGAAACAAGCCAAAGTGAAGCCCTCGGTGTGAGTAATATCACACACTCTATTTGGGATAGGATATATAATAGGTGGCTGCCAAGAGAAGGCAACTGATATCCTGTACACCATTGAGAGGTGAGAGGGTGTGAGTTCTTCAAATAAATCCTTATTCCTCTCAATCCAAATGTGCCAGCAAACAATGGCGGCCAAGCTTACTGGAGCGGATTTTTCTATAGTCCACTCATTAAAACAGTCTGAGACCGTGGTGCCAACCCACTGGATTTTTAAATGGTAGATTTCATACAATCGGTGCCACACAGCCTTTGTGAAAGAGCAGTGGTTTAATATATGACTGACATTATCGGAGTTGCAATTGCAAAGCTTGCAGACCCCTGGGCCTTCCCAACCTTTCCTTTGAAGCACTTCCCAAGTAAGGATTTTATCAAACACTGCCAACCACACAAACAATTTAATTTTGAGCTGTAATGGACACTTCCACAGTTTATGAAACCAAGATTTGTCACACTGGAAATCATGAGGGTTTATAAGCGCCTGATAGAGATTTTTTGTTGTAATAATCTCGGACGCATTCCCACCATCCCACACCAGGATATCCACACCAATTCTAAGAGTTAAACCTGGGCCCCTTAATGCATTTACAAATAGATCCCATTCTATAGCGTCCTGACCAATGAGACACAAGGAAAAACTGGTGCACCATCGCTCGAGGAAGGGGGATCCACTATCAGTATCTCTCGCTTGGGCTAGGACTTCTATGTGTTTATTGAACAGGTGTGATCGCAGGGAGTCTGAGAACAATCAACAGTCCTCCAGATCAGTGATTTTATCCCTGCCTAAAGAAATTGAGTTTCCCAAAATGGGGCTCCAACGAAGCCAGTGCAGTAACACAAATAGATTCTTGGTCAAGCCACTCCAAAATCTTGACGTCCTCTGCTGCTGGTGGGCTGACTTATGGAGCTAATCGACCACCGAAGTATTCCCCAAATATTTATCCAAAATAATTCTGTGCCAAATGCTATCGACAATGAGCGCCCTCCATAATGTGTTTTCCAGTAAAGAAAGTAATGAGGTTTCTGAGCCCCCATCCCCCATAGTGTTTTGGTCTTTCCAGGAGATCCTATCTATAGAGATGGAAGTGATGCGTTGGCTTCTAGCCACTCCACAGGAACACAAACATTAACTACCGGATTCGTGTTAAAACAGATTTAGGAATCACCTCCAAAGACATCCAGAACACCGATTGACTCTCCAGTACTGTTTTAACCAGGATTATTCTACTTTTGATCGATAGCCATTGATTACACCAAAGCCCAATTTTCTTTTCGATCTTTTCCACCAACCAGCCCCAATCTTCAGATTTTGTGGCTCCCGGATTTAGGTAGTAGCCTAAGTACTTGAAACCATAGTTTAAATCAGAAAAAGTAAACGATAAGATGGCTTTTAAAAGATTAAGCTCCGGATCCTCAAGCCCCCAGTAGTGGACTGTTGTTTTTGAAGAATTTATGCAGAGACCCAAAACAAAACAATAATCTTGAAGAATGTCTAAAATCATCCTCCATTCCAACAGATCTGCCTTTGACATTACAAGAACATCATCAAAAACATTAAATGGATAATTTTTAAATGCTTTGTTACCTTTATACCAGAAATACTATGATCATCGCCGCCTCTGGATAACATTAGGCTGAGCCCTTCCATAATCAAAATGAATAGATACAGGGATAATGGGCATCCCTGACGAAGCCCCCTCCAACTCTTGAAGTAATCCGTCGCCTCTCCATTGATCAAAACTGCAAAGCTGTCACTAGTTACACAACACATTGTCCAATCCGTTAGCTTAACCTCGAAGCCTACTGTGAGTAATATCAGCCTTAAGTACTCCCAGTCTATGCTATCATAGGCTTTTTTGAGATCTAACTTCAAGACCAGAGATTTTATATTTTTTTTTTTTTTATGCTATGGAGGGTTTCATGGGCCGTGCCAATAGCGTCTTGAATCCTTCTACCCTTCAGGAACCCCAGCTATTATGAAGATAGACACTTCGATAGAATCATCTTTATCCGATTTGCAAGGATTTTTGAGATCACCTTATAAATGAGGTTACATAAGGAGATTGGTCGATAGTCATCGAAGGAGACCAACTTGCTTACCTTCGGAATAAGGGCCAGAAAGGTGGAATTAAGACCTCCACAAATTTGGCCTTTTGTCCTCGAGTCCTCCACCATCTCGACAAGATCATCTCCCACAAGATCGAAGAAAAATATAAATAACTCAGTTGTCCACCCATCAGGTCCTTGGCTTCTTTCTTTTTTTAAATTTTCTAGAACAGATTTTATTTCCTCCAGAGTTACAGGTTTAAAGAGAGTTTTAGTTTCATCCTCATTCACCATCCTAGGATAAAGGCTGGAAATCCTAACTAGCTTAGAGTAGTTAGTTCTATCTTTTTCTCTATTTTTTTTTTTTAAATAGTTAACAACCTCCTCTTTAATCGCCTTCTTCCCGGTTAGTTTGTCTCCATTGCTCGATAATAATTCCCACACATGTTTCTGGTTCCTGTTGAAGCTTGCCATATTGTGAAAGAATTTTGTATTAGAGTCTCCACTTTTTATCCAAGTAACCCTGCTATGGATTCTCCAAGCCTCCTCCTCCCCACGAAGAAATTTGTTCCTGTTATTTTCTAGCACACGAAGATACCTTTCGTCCTCCATAGAAAAGGGACCCTCAACTATTTTAAATAAAAGCTTCTCAATTTCAGATTCCAATTTTTCCAATAAAAAACTTTCTTGTGCCTTTACTTCTTTTATCCAAATTTTTGTTTGAATCTTGATTTCTTTGAGTTTCCAAACCAACCACAGTTGTTTATTACCCTCCACCAGGAAATGGGGGTCCTTCCATATTAAATGGACCTCATTTTCAAATTTAGACTCCTATAGCCAATGTGCATTAAACTTGAATGGAAACGCCTTGTACAAGGGAGAGTTCTCCAATTGAATAAGTATAGGAGCGTGATCTGAGATGTAGGGATATTCCATCCAAGATCTTGAAAGGCCCACAGTGGATGGATAGGGTACCTTTAGATACTAAGCATCGATCGAGCCTTCTGGCAATAGCATGTTGACCAGCGCGACTGTTGCACCATGTAGGGACCAACTTAGTTGGCTTAAGATCGACCAACTTCAAGGAAGTGAGTAAGTCTCTAAAAAAATCCTCATTCGAACCAGGTACAAAGGAACCACCCCAGTTTTCGTCCAAGAACAAGATTAAGTTCAGGTCACCGACAATGATAAGATTCAAAGTAGAAAGGATACCACTGTTTGCTACTGAACTCCAGAATAGCTTACGATCTCTACATGACCCATAAATATTTAGAAATACCAACTCCTTTTTGGATGAAATACAACTACATGTTAATAAAATACCACCAACAATCAGGAAAGGATTCAGATCAAAGGATCTTGGGTCGCAAGTGACTAGTAACCCACCTAAAGTTCCTAAAGAGTTTACAACAGTCACAACCCAAGAAGGAAAAAGTTGGAGCAAAAAATCTCTCGCTTTCTGTTCATCTGAAAGAGTCTCTTGTAAAAAAACAATGTCCGACCTAGTATGATCCAATAATATACGAACCGAGGCAGCTTTGAGGGTGCCTCCAATCCATCGAATGTTCAAGGAGAGTAATAACATCACTTTTCCCTTGCCAGGGCCTTCATTTCTCTAAGGGCCCCAATATTCGGGGAAGTAGGAACACTGTCATCCGCTTTATTACGAGAACTTGCCTGTTTCTTTCGAGAGCTTCTCATTTTGATAGGTGAAAACTCAAGGGATAAACCCCATGACCATGTAAAGGCCTTACCCCCCTTTCCTGGAGTCTAAGAGGAGGAAGAGCCAATATCCACTTTAAATTCTATGAGTTTCTTTCCAAGAAAGATGGGTAGTGGCTCAGGGTCACGGGTCACATTAATGCTAGATAAAAGGGACTCGAGGACTGCATAGAGACTCGAGTTATCCTCATCTGCCTCTCTGTAGCCTGGAATAATAGTTGGGAGTCTGACCACATCGTCCAAGGAGGAGTCAGAGGGCAGGGGTTTACTAACAGAAAGGGGAGGATGGGAAGCACTCGGATGGCACGGAGGATGTGGTGGCTGCAAGGAGACTACATGCTGGTACAACGTAGAAAGAAATTTGGAAGATGGAGCGTCTTCAGAAATAGTGGGAAGGGAGGGAATCAAATGTCGAGAAAGAGGTGTCTACAGGGAGACTTCAGGCTGGTGAATCAGAGAAGGTAAAATGGGAAGAGGATCGACAACAGAAGGGTTAAGAGAGGAGGAAGGGGAAAGATTCGAAAGAGAGGGTTCAAAGGATGAGGCAGTCGGCCCGGGTTTGGTAGTTTTCGAGAGTGTGTTAGCCAATAACCATTTTGAATTATTTAAGGCCGCTTTCTCCTCACAAGACATGGAATTAAACAAAAGATGGAAAAGAGCCTTTAACTTACAAGTTAGGCTAGATTCAAGCTCATGCTGAGGAGAGGAGGAGACTCCAGAGGTTTCTTGCAAGAAATTCAAAGAAGCATCTGCTTCTGTATAAGCTGGAGGACTCATGTGTAGTTCAAAATCTTCAGATAAGTCCTCCAGATCCTTCCCCTTACAGTCACGACAAAGGCGACCCATAAGGTGACATAGGTTGAAACGGAAGGGAAACCCAAGATAATCCAGTGGCTGAGCGATCCTTCGTCCTCTCCATTCGATCTCTAAGGTTTCCGACAATCCACTGAAGATGTCCATCTCCACAATAACTCTACCCATTTTCCACACAGGGGCATTAAGTAACTTGGAGTCTAGTGCAATGAATCTCCCCAAAGAATCGCCAATGGCCCGTAAGGCTCCTTCATTCCACAAATACAACGTGAGACCTGGTAGGAGTACCCAAAGATGTCTGAACTGGAAGTAATCCTTATCAGGGTTGAAATTAATTATTACACATCAAAATTACTCACTTCGATAGTGTCGCAAGTGTCATCATTACAAGCGTCGCATTTTGCTCACAAGGTCGCAAGTGTCGCATGTTGCTCACAAGTGTCGCAAGTGTTAGGGAAGCATATTGCCATGATGCCTATGTCGTGCCTATAATGACATGAAAAAGACACTTGAAACACCTCAAACATTTGATTTGGAAGAGGAGAAATGAGTCAACAGGCTTACAAACCTTTTGCCATCTGAAAGCACCTCAAAAACTGAGCTTTTGAAGGAGAGCGCTCCCCTATACCTCTTCTCGGAGCGCCGACGCTCCCCCTTACACTATCAAGGAGTGTTATAAATCTCCCCTGGCCCTTTTGAGGGAGCGCTATAGATTTTGAGAGCGCTGGCGCCCCCCTAAAGCCTACTAGGGAGCGCTACAACGCTCTGATGGCCCTTTTGAGGGAGCGCTACCTATTCTGGGCAGTAGTTAAGCTGTTGAGATGAATGGGGGAAGCATCTTTTCATTCTTAGAAGGCAGTTGAGCTCGAATCCCTAGTCCATCCATGATCTTAGGGCAGATCCTCAACTGAAGGAGGAAAATCCTCAACTTCCCCAAGGATATCTCAAGTGGTTAAAGCCTCTCCAAGGCTATATAAGCAAGATTTCTAATGGTGAAAGAGGAATGAAAAAGGAGAATCACACCAAACTTATGATCTCATAAGTGGTGCTGGAACAGAGCTGATGGAAATAATTGCTAGCATGAAACCTATGATCTTATAGGAAACACACGGTCAGCCAAAGGAGAGTGATTATTGAAGCTGCTATTATCCAGGTTGTGGATCTTTCGAGCAAGGGTTGGATGAAGGGGACTTGACGAAGCTGTCACATTCGCATCTACGATTGTAAGTACTACTGTCGTCATTCTCATTAATATGACACGCTTGGCCTGTTTCTTTCTAGTTTGTGTCTAATGTTACATGAACTTATCATTGATAGATAGATCTGTTTTCAAGCTAATATCAATAGAGTAGGAAGTGGTCGTACTTTGTTTGTCTACAGGAATCAGCGAGGAGCGAGAGTTCAGAGCTCGATTTGGAGCGTGTAGGGACAAACATCGATAAAAAGGTACTGCTGTT
>ML782691.1:716473-758667 GCA_009831015.1 Picea engelmannii | reverse complement strand
GTTTTATCCAATCCTTGAGAGAACCTTTACTCAGAGATTTATAAGATATCCGACCTACGAGAGAACATAGTGCTATTTTGCAAGTATCTTCTAAACCCATGTCATTTCCTAACACTAAGCACTTCCAAGAGAACAATGGCTTATAAATTTATGCAGGATAACTTTGGGTGATACCCTTACATTTTGTGTGATAAGTAATTAGGTGTAGGGCAGATGGGTGTAGGCCGATACCATTGTCCACTTGAATCTCTATGGTATTTAATATTTCTTACTAAGTTTTTATTTTGTTTTTAATTCTATATTTTATTTTTTTATTTTCATTTAATTTATGATATTTATTTATTTGATGTTATTAATTCTAATTAAATTTAATCTTTTATTGTTTATATGGTATTTAATATTTCTTACTAAATTTTTATTTTGTTTTTAATTTTATATTTTATTTTTTTATTTTCATTTAATTTATGATCTTTATTTGTTTGATGTTATTAATTCTAATTAAATTTAATCTTTTATTCTTTATAAAATAATTATATTATTTTTATTTTATGTTGTTTATCATTTTGAAGGGAAATTTTGCCACTTTCCCATATTTTAATAATTTATTGTTAATTACATAAAAAAATTGATTTTTCTTCTTCAAATTCTATAATAAGATGTCTCTTTTCATTATAGTTTTTCAAAGCTTTTATATCTATTCACTTTGTCTCCTTTCATTATAATTTTTTCAAAGCTTTTATACCTATTCACTTTAAACATGGGAAACCCTTAAAAAGTTTAATACAAGTTATTTAGAAAATTTATACTAATATCTGCTTTTTTCAATTAAATATACAAATGAATATTTAATGTTAATTTTTTATATATATATGATATCTTATCATTTAAATAAACAAGTGTTATTGCTAAGTAGATTTGGAAATAGAGATGATAATTAGCACCTTATAAATATTTATTAATATAAAATTACTCAAAACTAATTATTGTTGATTACATGAATTGTTATTTATTGATTATAGAATTAAATTATTACGTTAATTTTTTTTTAAATTAGTTTAATAAGACTTCATTAATGTTATGAGACATTTATATTATTGTTAAATTATATATATATATAAATGAAGGTTTGGGTTTATATTTAAATATAATAATTTGGTAATAATTTAATTAAGGTGCACAGGTTGGCGCACTCACGGGTTTACATTTATACTCATGCTTCTGTATCACGAGTTCGAACGACGACTTCCTCATTCAATACTTAGCCACTTTTTCAATCACGGGTTCCCGGGAATTTCACTTCTATTGTTCTGTGTTCTCCAAACAACACCCGGAGTTCCGCGATATACAAATTGACAGCGGACACTTGGACTCTCGGGCTCAAGATTGTGCCCGATAAAAATAAATTTGCGTTTTATTATAAAAATAATTTGACGTTTTATAAATTAAATTATATACTTCGTTCAATATAAAACTATAAAACGTAAATTTATATTGAACGAAGAATATAAACAGATCGGAAATATCCTCTGCCTGAGGATCGACCTTCATGTTGTTTTCAACAACGTAGCCTATCCATAATCGATGAGCATGGAAGGATCATGGAACTAGTTTTTGTGAAGATAGTTTAAATCTTATTAAAACATAAGTATAAAGCAATAATTTAATTCTTATTAAAACATAAGTATAAGGAAATAGTTTAATTCTTATTAACACATAAGTATAAGCACGATCCAGTATTAAACATGAAATGTTTTATAAAACCAAATATACTATAATAATAAGGAAACTATAATAATATTATTACAGATTATTAGATTAACAAAAACCTCTGAAAGTAATATTAGGATTATTATAAAAAGAGTGAAATTTTCCTTCCCCCGACCTAAAAAATGTACATACTGTGTTGCCATAACATAACTAATAAGAACAATAATGAATAGAGAAATTTTCCATATGTGAATATATTTCTAGCGTAATATACAACAAATCTTTGATCCCATGCACTTCTTCACTATTTTTATTGTTAGTCCATTGTTTATCCTAGAAGGATTATATGGTGTATGTCTCTATGTGTTTGTAAGGGGGGAGAAATCTAACAAAAAAGGATGGCGAGTATGGAATGATGTTAAACGTACAAGAAAAAACAAACCTTATCCATGGAGCCTTGAAAGAACAAAAAAACAAAAGTATGAGTTTGCTAATAAGACTAGCAAGCTGCAGACTGTTAGGAAAACCGAGAAATCCATGACTTGGAGAATTGAAGGCTTCGATTGTTTTCCATGGTAGCCACCCTTTCACAGGAGGGGCACATGGTGACCGTGGTGGCAGGGATAGGAATGTAGTAATTATCATGTTCTATCACTCACGACTGAGGAGCCGCCTTCAAATCCCTTAGCTCTTGCAGTTCTTTCTGCAGCCTTATGTTCCACTCTGTTAGATTTTCGTAGTAACGTTTCAAAACCTCTCAATATACTTCCGTCTGCTTCAACTTTGTTCTGCAAAATCAAGAAACACGTGTTAATGGCCATGTTGGCAATGGAAGTCACTCCTGGATTTCTTGCAGGAGCAGAGCTCGACGCCCATCAGTTTTTATGACACGATAGTTTTTAATGGGTGATCAAATGGGTAGAGACTCGGGAAGATATCACTCAAACTCATGGACTGGGTCCGGCATGCGAGGAACAAAGGAGGTCTTGATCTAACTTCAGTTAGTGGGTTGATTTGAAAGTGAGCAGGTTGAAGACTTGGTGAGAAGAGTGGACAAACTAATTTAGGCAACATGCCTTTCAGTAATTTGTAGAAGAAAAACTCTGAATGCGAGATCCTCTGGTTCAGAGTTTCGAGAAATTGAAAGGGGGGACTTGACTGGATTCTCCAATTCCAAGTCGTTCAGTGCTAAGAAAATCACAGGGACTGATTAGAAACAATGCAACTGTTACAGTGATCAAACTCTACATCATCCTATAACAGCTACAACTCGACTGGATTCTCATATTCCGAGCCGTTCTAATACAGTGTATACAAAGACGCGAAAGAAAAACTGACATTCATTAGATAAGAAGTCTCAAAAGTCCGGACATAACCAGAATAACAGTGTTTCATTAAAGCTTTACAATCAGGAGTCTCGCTCAACCATCGATACTTTTCAAAATACAATGATTGAGTTCATATACTCAGAGAAAATTGCCCAACAGAGGCGTGCTTAGTAGCTCCAGGCTTGGTGTCCTTTCAGCCAAAATCGGGCGGGTATTCTTTGTCAGACGCCACCTTAACTGCGCATGGCTCCTGTAAGGGGAGTAGCTGAGCCATTAAGTGTCGGGCTAGCGTGTGCAGATCTCCTCCGGCTGGTCGAGGACTCAGCATGGTTTCTTTAGAAAAGTGGGTACACAGGACCCTCTTGAGCAGACTGCTTGCCAGATTATCCATACTTTACACTTAATGCCTGAGGAGAGGTTTCAACCACCCCTTCTCATCTTCATTTACTCCAGGATAAAACCAGGATCGAAGTCGGATCAGATGGCGCATGGAGATCACGATCATCCTTTTAGCGACTAGGCTCGACACCCTTGGCCCCCTTTTGCATAGCTCCTTTCTTTCCCAAGTGTCCACGGGCCGTGACCCTACTCCTACCTTCAAAGGTGCTTTCAGCATTTCGAGGTTCGAGGTTTCGAGAAGTGAAATGATGAGGAACGCTCACCCCTCGAACTCCCGAAAGCCGACGTGACACGGATGTGCGCCACACATCCTTTAGATGAATGGCCCAGATAATATTCGTTATTATAAAGGGGGGTTGCCCCATTTACAGGCTCGCTTGATGTGACCTGGTGCTAAGACCGTGGGCTCGGCTCCAGAGGTGCTTTCGACGTTTCGCCGATCGACGATTTCAGCGGTAAAGAATGGGAGGCTCCTTGTCTCCCAAAACATCGATCCCCGATATGCCGACTGGCCGCCACTTGTCCTAATTGGATCGGACGACCCAGACTTTCCCTGAACTATGGGCGCTACCCTTCATGCTAAATCCTAGGCAACTTGACAGCCCCAAAAACCCGATGACTGTCGATATGCTTCGTCAATTGATCCTTGCCGCTGAAATCAGACTACTCGCTCGCTTGATTTGTGATTGGACAAGAGATTCTCCCGCGTTGCACTGGGGCGCTTCTTGTGCAACTTGAAGATTCGAATACTCTTGTGCCTAGGACAAGAAATGTCGCTAACATTAGGCTCCATGGGGGATAGAGTCGTCCCCGTGATGCTCTAAGAAATCTTTTGCAGATTCAGTGCCTTGTTGTTGGGCTATGGAGTCATTTATTAAGCCAAGAACAAAAAACATAAAACAATATTTACAAAACAAAAGAATCCACCTGCAGCCTACAAAAAACATTTTTTTAAGAAATGCCCATTTACTAGGCCATCAAAAACTTCTTCGCCTTCCAAATCCTGCAACCTGTAGGTGTTGTTTGAAAACACCTCAGAGATCTTGAGAGGCCCAAACCAGAGGGCATCAAACTTACTGTGCTTGCCCCTATCCTGCTTGGGTGCATCCCATTTGAGGACCAGATCACCCAGCTCAAAAACTTTCTTTTTGTTTTTCCTGTCAAAGGTTTGCTTGATCCTATGTTGATGATGGTAGGCCCTGGCCATGGCCTGCTCCCTGATTTGCTGAACTTCCACCATCTGATGAATCCTTCTGACCATATGGTCAGGCTCTCCTTCAAGGTCCTGGAGGAATTTTTCCATGGATAAAGAGAGCTGAGTGGGAAAAACAACTTCTGTCCCATAAACAAGTTGGAAATGTGATATGCCCAAACACTTATTTGTTGTCACCCGGTCGGCCCATAGGGAAAATTTGAGCTTTGAATCCCAGGCCCTTTTATTGTCTTCCAATAATTTTTTAATGAGCTTGATTAGACTTTTATTGGAAGACTCCGCTAGTCCATTTCCTTGAGGATAATATGGAGTAGAGTGGATCAACGAAATCTCAAATTGTTCACAGAACTTAACCAAAGGCTCAGACCTGAAAGAGGCAGTATTGTCGGTGACTATTTTGCTGGGACAGCCAAATCTGGCTATGATATCCTCTAGGAAGCTGATGATTACTTTGTGAGAAGTACTCCTGGTAGGGGTAGCTTCTATCCACTTGGTGAAATAGTCAGTCGCAGTCAGGATCCATCTGTGTTGACCACTTGAGGGAGGATGAATTTCTCCGATGAAGTCCAACCCCCACTGTTGAAAAGGTGCTGAAGCTACTATAGGCTTTAATGGCAGTGATTTGAGCTGCTGCTTTCCTGAGAACTTTTGGCATTTGATGCAAGCTCTAATTTCTCTGCAAACATTAGAGGATCTTATGAGCTGTGGTTTTCCAGAAATGATGCCCCTTGCAAAGGCCTTTATGGAAACCAATTATAACCTTCTGGGCTTCTTGCGGGTCCAGACATCTTAAGAACATCCCTAGAGGGTCTTTCCAGTACAAGGCTTGGTCAATGAGGCAATACCTGACCGCCTTGAGCTTTAAAGCTCTCGCCTTGCTTTTTCCCATCCCATCAGGAGGCTTCAATTCTCGTAAAGAATACAAGATATCCTTGTACCAGGTGCATGCTACTAGTGGTAAGGCATCCTGAGAATTCTTATTGGTCAACTCAGCTTGCGGATTTTCTAAATGGGCGTTGATGAAGCTAATCCCCAAGGCTTTGCAATTGGATTCAGCCAACAACTTGGCTAAACCCTTCCCCTTTATCAACTTAGTGGGCTTAATCTCCAGATCAAACTATAGGATCCTAGCAATCCACTTACCCCTTCTCCCATCTATGTTGGGCTGTACAAGGATGTCCTTCACAGAGGCCGAAGGAACGTATGCAGTCACCTTTGAGTGAAAGACGTAGACTCTGAAAGCTGTGAGAGCTTTCACTAAGGCATAGGCCTATTTTTCCATGATTTCATACCTGACCTCTGCATCTCTTAATGCCTTGCTGAAAAAGGAAATGGGTTGTTCTCGCCCTTCCTCATTTTTCTGCAACAAGACCGCCGCTACTGTATCAAAATAAGCGAAAGAGAAAATTAGGAATCCTTTGGAATAGTCAGGACTGATCAGCACAGGTGCCTCAGTCAATGCCCTTTTTATTTGGGTAAAAAATTCCCTGGGCTCAGGAGTCCATTTCACTTCATTTCCCTTCCTGAGCATGACTGTGATATGTTTCACCAACTCAACAAAATTTGAGATGAATCTCCTCAAGAAATTAATCTTCCCCAAAAAGGCCTGAACTTCCTTCTTGGATCTAGGAAGTGACAGAGTTTGAATTGCCTCTACCCTGCTAGGATCAATCCTCACTCCTTCTTCTGATACTATATGGCCTAATAAATTCCCCTCCTTCATAGAAAACAAATATTTTTTGGGATTTAAGGATAGGCCAAACCTCCGACACTTCAAAAAAACTTTTCTCAGATGACCGCAGTGCTCCCTGTCAGACCTGGAGAAGACTGTTATGTCCCCCCGATGAAGGCTATGTCCATGGCTCACTGAAATGTTGCCCCTGCATTCATCAATCCAAAAGGCATTTTGGCATACATGAATGTGCCCCAAGGAGTGGTGAAGGCCATTTTTTCTCTGTCCTCAGGTATGACTGATATCTGATTATAGCCAGAAAATCCATCAATCATGGATATCCTAGATGCACCGGTTACCCTCTGCAGTATTTTTTCCATATTGGGCAGGGGGTAATTGTCTTTCCTTGAGCTCCTGTTCAGGTTCCTGAAATCAACACAGAGTCTGATTTCTCCACTTTTCTTCCTTACTAGGACCAAATTGGCCACCCATTCAAAATATCTAAAGGGGACGATAATTTGGGCATCTAACAATTTCTTCACCTCCCTCTCCATGATAGGTAGCAACATGGGATTTATCTGTCTCAGCTTCTACCTGAATGGCTTAGCATCTTCTTTAAGTGGGATCTTGTGTTCAATGAAAAATGTGTCATAAGTCTTGAGGTCTTCATAGGCCCACGCAAACACATCAGCGAATTCCTTTAGTAACTCAGTATATTCCACCCTTTGCTCATTGGTCAGGCTGCTTGATAATTTGACAAACTTAGGCTCCTCCTGTGTACCAATGTTGTATTCGACTGTCTCAGCATCTTTTTTTGAAAAATCACCCTTTACTGCCGCATCAATCTTGTCGAACAATCTTTCTAAAGGGACAAGTCCCCTCAGAATGTGATTTCTAGGCAGCTGAATAATCTGGTGATTAACAATTTTATTCAAGAATACCTCAGAGGGAGGGTCACCTTCGGGATCATGATCTTGATCGATGTGCAATGCCGAAAACTCATTGACGGACTGAAGAATTTTTTTAATTTCAATATCGTCCTCGAATACCTCCCAATGCTTTACATTGCCCAGGATGGATGGTCTATATCTTATTTCGATCTCGCCATGGATCTTCGGCGGCAGAGGGATCCTGAACAGACTAGCCGAGACTGCTAAGGAGTCGGACGAGGTATTCTCTTCCCTTGGGACAAAAGTAATGTTGAAAGATGAGAATAAATTATCAATCAGGTCCCATACCTCGTTTCTGTAACTCCTAAGACGAGGATGATTGACCCGATAAACATTCATGACCTGTTGGATTATCAATTTTGCGTCTCCAAACACTGACACCTCTTCAATTCCCATTTCTTTTGTAGCCCTCATACCCAGAACAAGAGCTTCATATTACGCCACATTGTTGGTAGTTTCAAATTCCAGCTTGTATGACTGGGATATGGTCTCTTGACAAGGCGATATGAAAATCACTCTAGCACCTGCGCCTATACTGGAGGAAGCTCCGTCAAAGAACATATTCAAAACAGAGGTGGTTGGAGGAGGTATCTTCTGGTTAAGAATGGGCTGCTTTCTTATCTGTAAAGGGACCTCAGGAGTTCCAGTGATGTATAACAAACTAGACCCTAAGTCGATGTCAAGTGCAAAGATGGGGTGGTTAGTGGGGTTTGCTTCATTGCTGACAATATAGGCTAGCTGGGCTTCTCTGTACAACCTCCTGTGTTCCCCTCCAAAGACCGGAATGGTGGCATATGTGAGATCCATCTGTAACGTTCCTCCAATTCTTTTAATCCAAGACCTTGACAACAACATGCCAAACTTGGGGGGAACGTCATCGACCACAATATCCATGACCACACTCTTCATGGGCAGCTGAAACAAAGAAACCACCAAGTCTTTGATGACACCTAGACACTGCACTCTCCTTGAATCGAAAGAATACAAATCATGATAAGCTTTTGTCACCTCCAGTCCCAACTCTTCCATTACTATTTTGGGCATAAGGTTATGGGAAGCTCCTGAATCCATGAGGCAATTATGCAACACTTTATCATGTATGTTCAGGGAGGTGTAGAAGGGAGGGGACGAATCATCTCTGTCTTCTACCATGGGACCTAGGATGATAGCTGGTTTCTCATCTTGAAGGTTCACTGAGTCAGAGGGAGGCTGGGGGGACTCAGATTGCAGCAACTTGGAGACGGATCTTTTGAAGTCCTGATTTTTAACTAGATCTGAGAGGGGAACGAGAATTCTGATCTTTTGAATTTCATGCTCTAAATTAAAGGAGGAAATCAGCTTAGGAGCTTCCCTTACCTCAGGGACAGGTTCTTTGACCACTGGCAAAGCATTCTGAGCTTTCTTTTCTTTGGTAGTGATTGTTGCAGACTTAGTAGGCCTTTCTGCTATGAGGGGCTGGTCTTGACTGTCAAAGTCTCCTTCTTTCTTTCTTGACCTAAGATTGTATCTGCTAGAGGTGTGACCAGCCTTTTCTCCTTTACCTAACTCATGAATTTGAATGTTCATCAGGGATTCTTCATATGCAGACTGAGTCAAATGGGGAAAAGGAGGAGTTTCTTCAACACAGTGAATTTCGGGGTCAAACTCGTCTATCTCCTCCCCTCCCTCATGAGTAACCAGGTTATTTTGGAGAGGGGTTTGGTTCCTTTGATATTCCCCGTCTTTTCCCTTTGGTTCCCTTGGGAAGGCCTGTGGTCCATTGTTATTAGGTCTCCTGAAACCTCTACCATCAACATTCTGGGGATTTTTGTACGTGGGCTTCCCTTCTAACTCCCACCTTTCCATTCTAGCAGAAAGTGACTTTAGGACCCTCTTTAAGTAATTAATAACAATAAAAAATAATAAAAATAATAATAACACTAGTTCGAATAGTAGAGACTATGTATTAAGGCTGTGAGGCCTATTAGGTAAACATTTAAGGCTGTCAGAACCGTCCAAGGGCCTCGCGCTGTGTAAAAAATTGAGAAAGAATGCAGTGTTGCAAGCCTGTTTACGTACGTAATACTAAAACTGCATATTTAAGTACTTAATAATAAATAATAATAATAATAATAATAATAATAATAACAATAACTTTCGAACAATAGAGACTATGAAATTTTTTTTTAGTCAAAGGACGAACTAATTTGAAGTCAACTAATAAAAACTGACTCTCGATGCTCTAAAATTTGGATATCTAAACATTTAGATAAAAATATTAAAAATTCAAAAAGACTGTAGATGATCAAAAACTTTGGATATGCTAACATATAAAACATTGGGAATAGCGAAGCTGGCAATAAGACTTCGAATCTATTATCCAATGAGATCATGACATATACAGTTTTTTTTATTATATGAAAAATAATGTTTTTAGTTCTCTAGTTCGAACAATAGATATTATGCAATTTTTTTTAATCAAAGGACAAACTAATATGAAGTCAACGAATTATCGATCGCTATATTCCCTCTACGCCTTCAACAGGAACTAATAATAAATAACACACCATTTTTAATATATATTTAGCATGGGAAATCATATATTTTATTACATATTATCAACCATTTTTTAAAATTAATTATTTTTAATAATTTCTAACCATAATCAATATTATATTTTTTCTTTTTCCATTTTCTCTCATTTTCTACTAATTTGAATCAAATTTTGATAAAAGTCTCTCTATATAAATTTTATTAACCAAATCCAATTCACTTTAAGCATTAAATTTAAATTAAATTCATACTTTACTTCATGAATGTTCATGGACAAGGTTAGTTAAAGTTCTCTTAGGATGAGTCATCCATGCGGGAAAGCTACCCTAATGCACATGATGGAATGGAATATGACATTTTTAGCGATGGTGTAGCTTAATTTTCGACTAGATCGTCCTGTTTTCAACATTATTTCCAAGAAGGATTTTGTCCCAAATTTGACATTTGAAATTGCAATACTTCCAAATATACAATTTCATCCTTTCAAAAGTGCAATCTAGGCATGATTCACAACTTTTGAATTTGTAATGACCCTCTTCGGTGCGACAACATGTGACGCATAATAAGTGCAATTTTTTTTTAAAAGCAGGGAAGTAACAACAACAATAGTCAAACAACACAACTCGATGACGAACATGATGCACACAACCCGACAACAGACAATAACGACCCAACATACTAGCACATCATGCAATCAGATGAAACATGCGAAAGTTAATTAGAAAAAATAAAAATGACTACCCACCCACCCTACCCTGCAAGGTTAAGACCTCTAGGACACATAAGCAACGCTCAAGACCAGGTTCCCATCGATTTTGACCATTTAAGGTCTCAAGGTTGCCGACTATTCTGAGGAATAAGGAGGTGTCTACGTCCCACCCGACACAAACAAAACTAAGCTGACTAAGCTAACTGCCAATATCAGATCAGCCCATGCAAACAACATCAACAACACAAGTGAATATAATCCTTATGGCGAGCGAGAAACAAACACAATAAAATGTTAGAGGACAAAGTACCAAACATCAATTACAACAACCACTTCACCCTAAATGGGGAGCGCATGACCTAACCAAGTTTCAAATGTGCTTATATATCAACGTGCGCAACGATACCTTTTAGGGAATCATGTCGCCACATTGTGACAAGCGCACAAGAATTCCATGCGCAAATGTAAAAACTCTAAACCATTAACCAGTACCTAATATCCAACCTTTTCGAAATCCAGTTTGCACTGACATACATTATACGAAACCATAAAGAGAGAATTGTAATCAATTGTGTGCAACGTAAACACACTCAAGACAGGGTTAAACATTGCAACCATTTAGACGTACCTCAATACTATCTTACCATCGTGAACCTATTATAGCACATTGTATCTTACCTCATCCTAATATTAACATACATAACAACTTTCAAGTAACATTTACCTTTCATTAAAAAAAAACAATATCTAAATAACACTTTCGCATTAAAACAACAATTTCTAAATAACACTTCCTCATTAAAATAACAAATTCTAAATAACACTTCCTCATTAAAATAACAATTTCTAAATAACACTTCTCATTAAAATAACAGTTTTTGAATAATAAATCCTCATTGAAACTCCAGATGCATATATACTGTAATATTATAAAACTAAGATTATTAAAAGTTATTATTTAGTTAATTTAAGGATAACCATCAATGCAAGGGATCCCCCACTAAATCTTTTCTTACCTAGTCATCACAACAATGATCATATAAATTCAATTTAACAATCATCGCGTTAGAATTCCATCACATCGTTCCAAATTATCGTAGTAGTGATTAATTCAATTAATTTAAGGATAGCATAATTATCCAAGGATTACCATTTAACATCATTCCTTCCTAGTTACCACGTCAGTGATTATATAATTAGAGGAAATGTACAACATTTAAATCAATAAAATAGTTTGTTGTAAATAACAATAATTGTGGTAATGACATTGTAGAATATGGACGATTGTAATAAAATTAACTACTGAATTATTCGAAAAATATAAAACTGCTGGAAATAAAGTCAACACACAGTTGGTCAACGCCAACTCCAAACCCTGTGCAAGGTAAAAGTTGAGTCATGGCAGCAAGGGGACCGTTGGGTTTTGATAGAGAGATATTGTTGCTGCAAAATGAAGATATTGTGGCCGTCCCACTGAATGCGAGTTAGCCAGGAACCCTGCACGATCTGTGGTCTGACTGGTTGGCTCTCACTAGAGAGACCCCAGTTCAAGTCCTTGCAATGGAATTTATTTAATTCTAATATTTTTCGCAGTAACCGAGACAATTTTAAAGCAGGGAAAATGTTTCTCATTTGTATTTGTTCTTGTAGTAAATGGTTGGATATTCTTGATGTGGCTGCCGTATGATTTTCAATAAATTTTTGTATATTTACTATTTAAATAGAAATTTGAATATATAAAGCAATGAGCGTGAGCATTCAGAAACAATTATGGTCAATATCAAAACCTTAAAAATCCACAATTTCATTGTTCTTCATCCAAAAGTGTAACATCCCGCTCTTGTGCGCACTGAGCGGACTTATTCTTTGAGGACACATGCGTGCAAGTGATCCGGTTCTATATACGATTGGTTGTTGTGATTATGATTATGAGATATTGTGGATTTGATGATATGTTATTTTGTTGCATTTACACGACATGTGCTATTGACTGAGTTCTCCTGAGTGTGCAGGAGTCTGGATGTTGAGGATGTTGAGGCATCGATGAAACTCCTTGGACTTCGGATTGAGTCAGGTAGTGGACTGTTAGGGTTTGAATGTTGTTGATGTGACATATGTATATATGATTAGATATTATTATGTTGATTTTTATTGCTGACATGATTCGTTGATGGATGGAGGCTGATGATAGCTTGCCGACCAGACTCACATTTGGAGTAAAGGGGTCACGCACAACAACCATAGACATTGAGGGAGAGGTGTGGCAGCAACCCTGCCACAACCTACTCACACTCCTTCCATGGCTCGAATTGTAGGTTAACGATTACCTAGTTTGAGAGACCCGTGATGCCATGAGGGAAGACTGTGATAGTCGCTCACGATGATTATAAGGGGCGTGCAATAAGGCAGGGTCCTTATTCCTTAGAGGCCCTTAGTATCCCACAAGATCACCTGACAGAGTATTGACTCCAAGGGTTTGACGTCTACCAAATTCAATGAAGAGGAGAGTGGCACCCTTGGAGCGCGTAGTGCGTCCTAAAGGGAACATTGTGATTTTATCTGGTAAGTTAATAAACCTAGTGCCTAGAAAACTATGCCTCCTTAGGACCTGGTTGGCCTTAAAATGAATAAAGTGATGTGTAAGTTTAATAAAAAAATTTCCCTTAAGAACTGTCGTCAAGCCTAGTGAATTTAAAATCTAGGTCTAAGTAGAACTTATGCATAAAGAAAAACTAAATAAACATGTAACAAGAAGGGGGGGTAAGAAATTCAAACTTTAATTATTAAAGTAAAAATTATAATGGAGGATTAAATTTATTAAAAGGGTAAATGGTTGTTTTTATCTACACTTGCTAAATTGATTTTTAGTTAAAAAGGGAAAAGGGGGAAACTTAAAAAAAAAAAAAACTTAAAGAAAAGGGGAAACTTAAAGAAAAAGTGGAATGCCCAACTTTGTAATGTCCCCACTTTGGGACATCATTACATTGCAGAGATTTATGATGACCAGAGTAGCCAGATGGATGTTATAGGGAGTACATGGATTATTGAGAGGCTTTTTGGGGTCCGTCTTGCATCGCTCATCCCATTTCATCATTATGATCCATTCCGCACAGGTTGTCTTTGGTTTCGTTGCATTTCGACGATTTCCATGATTTTGAGTATTTTGAGCTATAAGTTAATTAAATTCACTAAAGAGGTCATTTTGGGCACATTACTTGGAGGAACCTCTTAGTGTAATAGCTCATTGGAATCGGGAGGAGAAACACTACAGGATGGGATGGTGAGAAAAAAAGTTAATTAATTAATTAATTAAATATTAATAAAATGAATGTCACTTTGGAGGGACAAGGTGAGAAGGAAGTATAAAGGAAAGGCAAGGGCCTCTATTCATTCATTCATGTATTTTTATCTTTGATATCTGGCTTCTAGCTAGACAACCCATACCTTGGGGGTTTTGAGGGTTTTGACGTAACAAACCCTAGAGGACGATTCAGTGGTGAAAGACTCCACCTAGATTGTCCCAAGCTTAGTCTCGGAGATGAAATACTCTCCCACACCATTCTAGTTCAAATCTACATCAGTGCAGGAGGGTTCTACACCATCCACATGCATAGGAAGAGAAGGAGGGTGCACCATTGGGGGTTTCTAGCAAGGGGGGCGCACACCATTTAGTGAAGGAAGGTTCGTTGTAGGAGTTTGAGAGGGCTCTTGGAGATTTGAGGATTTGGGTTTTACTTGCAGGGCCTTAGCCATGATTTCTAGTGCCTCTTGAGAGAGTTTTATGGTTCATATTATTTCCTAGAGCATTGGGACGAATTAGAGAGGAGGAGGGCAATTTTGAGATTCAGATCTATTCAGTTTGGAGGGGTTATACTTTAGATATGACCCCGAGACTTCACCTAGTGACTTGTAGTGTCCCGATATACCTTTATAGCGAGTTTCAGGGAATTTGGAGGCCTCCTTCATCAGGGCCGAAATTTTAGGGTTTGACAGTTTTCAGGAGGGCACAACTTCATTGGAGGATTCATCATTTGGAGGAGTTTCCCTTGGTATTTCAGTTTGATATTTTAGGAGGGGACTCTACACCTCCCAATCTATAGTTTGGCATCTTCATTGGACTCATTTGGGGGCTTCTTCAGCTGGGCCAAATTATTGAGGGTTTCAGTCATATACTAGAGCGTGGCTTCTCCTATTGGGGGGTTTGGTGTTGCATACGACTTAGATCTCTACTTGTATTTAGTATTCATCATGTATCCAGCCTTTGGAGGTTTATAGTATCTTCATGGAGAATTTTGTAGCATCTTCTATTATCTTTATTGGAGCCATCTGTTGAGCATTCCAGATCGACCTTTTCATTGTTGATCTTGCATATGGTTGAGGTATGTTCCATTACGATATCTTTTTTTTTATTGCTGAAACACAACTTAAATTCATCAACATAAAACCTAAGGCCGAAATCAAGAGGTCAACGTGCAAGTAAACACATACAAACAAGTAAATCAACAAAATGTTTGACGAAATGCCACAAACAATAAAAGTTTAAAAGACACGCAAAACCATGATGTTCCTGGCATTTTGGCTTGGGAACATTACAAACTTAGTAAGGAATCTAGCCTTTGGTGTTTTCTATTTATGAAATCAACTAGGAATTAAGTAAGACGTAAGTCATTTAATAATTGTAAGGGAATATTGTGACATCGAGGAGCATTTTTAGGAACGCTTTTAGGTGGGTGAGGAAAATAGGAATATTTAATTAATTAATAAATTTATTTTCTAGTGAAACTAGGGGATTAGGCGACATGTGTACGGGGGAGGTTTTTCCTAATTAAACAAATGAAAAAGGAATATAATGAGGGTTTGGGAAACTAATGACTAAGAAACTCTAAAAAGAGATGGCAGAGGAGGAGTATGGATCACATTTGGCTTGCGTAACATTATGCTGTCGAATTTTTATCTTGACTGACTTTTCACTTGTGGGAGTTGGGATACCCAGCTTAGGTAAGGAGTGGTAGCTCGACCTTGCGAGGCGAGATGGGTGCTAGCATTCTCTGGTATTGTGTGTGTGGCCCCTTTGTGACTCAGGGGTCTTAGGGGGAAGAAGAGTACCCCTAGCTTTGGCTGGGAGGTACTGGTGAGGTCACATCAGTTGGAAAGCGGGAGCTAGACGAAGCACGCATGGGACAACGACTTCAGAGCATTCACATTTGGCTACGATATGCATGTGTATATTTGTATTGAATGGTAGTTAAATTCCCTGTATATGCATCTCTCTAATGTCGAAGTTGTGTTGATTAATTGTTGTCGTTGTTTCCTTCCTGCTGTTAACACATGAATTTTCCACTTGTTTCTTAAGAATCAGACATAAATTGAGGTTTAAACTCAAAAGAATTATGATGTAAATCATGTGGCATTCTGCCCATGATTTCCACAGGGAAAACAAAAATATTGGAGGCCTAAGCAGGTTAAGCACCCTCTCTCCACCTATCACATCTCCCTTCCCGATACCTCCTCTCACCTCTTGACACCTGTCCCACTCACATTCTACTCTCCCTTACACCTCACCTCCTCCCCACCTATCACACCTCCCTCATTCCTCTGCCACATTTGCCTTTCCCTTGCTACCACAAACTCGTCCCAGCCTCTGCTCCCCCAATCGATTCCTTCCACATGGTCATCGTTCACTCATTGGGCCATGGGAGTTTTCTCCAAGCAACTCGCTCCACATCACCCTTGTGCATACGCTATCAGATTGCCACCTACAAAGATCGCATTGGTCACAGACAAAGACCATTCATGGCCTTGAGGCATCAGGATGGACTCACATAAGTCATTGGCACCGTCTGAGAACAATTATGGGTGTTAGGCCCAGTCCTAATCCCAATGAAGACAATTATTGAATATTGTGGGAAACATTTGAGACCTTGCCTCATCCCATAAATGGAAAATGTCGCAAAGAGAATCCATGAAGGCACACTTACGATCCAAATCTTCCTTATGGGCAATTTTTCCTGTAAAGCACATAACTATGCCTAGTTCACGTCTGACATCATGAGGTCTGCATAACCTGATAGAGCGGGTGAAAACTGAAGGCTTTGAAGGCAGTGATATGATCACATTCCTAGTGGTTGCATCATTTTAGTATATATAGGTAGTTTTGATATTTTTTTAAGGTCGAATGGTTGAGCTAGGCTCCCTGCTATTGTAATATTTTTATGGAGAACACTGGTTTTCTGGTTATGTATTTGTTTTTTGAGACATCTTGGTTAATCTAAGTTAGCTTTCTTGCTCCATCTTATTTGCCTCTAATATTGAGAGAGTTCATGAATGACTGATTCAAATGAATTGTTGTAACTGTATTATGATGAATGTTTGATTATAGTGCTGTTATAATTTCATTCAGTTTCCTTGAGATTTGAATTCAAGAGGATCTTGTGTTTAGGTTTTTCCTCCTTAGGCTGCTGGAAGACCTAATGTCCACAACATACCTCTACACTCTCCTCACCAAAGTCTTCCTTCTATTCACCCTTACTCCAACTTACTGACTGAATTTAATCAAGACCTCAACTACATGTGCATACTAATCCAGTTTTCTGAGTTAAAATGATATCATCTTGAGTCTGCGCCCATTTGACCTCTTTGAAACTAACCTGTGACATAAAAATCTGATGGGTACTGGGATTACCTCCAATGCAATCTGGAGGTGACTTCTAGTGCTAACACCTTCTTAAAAAAATAAATAAAAATGCACTTGCTTTGCATCGCTTGTAGTCGTAACGACGGGGGTCGTTACATATGGTATTAGAGCGGGTTCGGCCTGCGACCTAGGATCACTATGACTTTGGTTGATTAGATGTTTGATTATAAGGTTTCTGATTAAATTGATTTTTATTCGTGCAGGTAATCATGGTTAGAGGATGCTGCAGAGGCAGACGAAGGGGTGCTAGAAGAGGAGGCGTGACACCCGCAGTAGCATGCATGCCTGAGGGGTATAGTGCCCAGGGAGACGAACAGGCTGTCAGGCAGGAACAAGTGGATGCGGGTGATGTGGTTGGGCTGATGAGGTCCTTTCAGAGGATGTCTGAGGGGTTGATCAACCATTTGGATAGAGATGAGGCCAGGGCATTGACACCTTCTGAGGATCCACCATGCGCTCCAGTCGGTACTGGTGGCATTTACCGCGAACTTGAGAAGGTTAAAGTTCTCGAGTTCTTTGGTGCCCCGAATGACGTAGCCACTGAGGCATGGTTGGAGAATATGGCGATGTTCTTTTCACTTTGTGAATATACCTCCAACATGAAGGTCTGCATGACGATCTTGCAACTGAAGGGGAGCACTCTTCTATGGTGGAAGACGCTCCTGCCGCAATTGAACATGGTCGTTGAAGACATGTCATGGGAACTGTACGAGGAATGGTTCTGAGAGGTATCTATCTGAGGAATTCATTGAGCGTTAGCTCGATGATTTCAACACCTTATGACAGGGTGGACATACAGTGCCCGAATACGATGCCCATTTTATGGAGCTACTTCGGTGTGCTCAGGACCTGAATACCAAGAAACTTAAGGTCAATAGGTTCTTGTTTGGAATTAATGTCAACATTCATGCAAAGGTTAGGATTATGATGCCTCAAACCTTGCATGATGCTATCCATAAGGCCTTCATAGCAGATGAGGAGCTTATTAGAGAGGGTCAGAGCAGGACTCCAACAAGACCAGTGAGACAGACGTCATCTGGTGCACAACAACATTAGACACCAGCTAGACATTCACCATGATATCATGGCTTCCAGAGAGAATCCACTTTCACTACACCTCAAAAACAATCACCTCACCAGTGGACTCATTACCTAGGACCACAACACCAACAACAATGTCGACTGCAACAACAATAGTTTAGGCCTGTTCAACAGAATATACCAGGGTTCCAAGTTGGTGGGCCGTCAGCTTCTACTTTGGGTATGAGGAGTACTGGACCAAAGAAAGGGTGTTGGACATGTGGAGAGCCACATTACCAGCGTGACTACCTAGTGGAGAGGACTAGAGCTTCTGGATCAGCTAGACCCACTACCGTGGGAGATTTGGGCAAGGCCCATCAGATTCATTGAGCAGTGAATAACCGCCACGCAGACCACCTGTCAACCATGCTCGAGACGTCAGGTTTTTTCTTTGATCAAACCCTTAGCATTTTGATAGATCCAGGTGCTACTAAGAGTTTTATTTTTGGTGTAGCGCTAAAAAGAATTAAGGTAAAGGCAGTTGAACATGATGAATTTAACTTTATAGAAATGGCTTCGGGAGATAAACAAAAGATAGGAGGGAAGGTTACAGGCTATAGCCTTAACCTGGGAGAGTTTGTCACTAGGACCAACTTGTATGTCATGATCTTAGGATCTTATGATCCCATGATCAGTATGGACTGGTTGGAATCGCATGAAGTGATCCTCAACTGTAAGATGAAACAATTGATCTTAGTCGATGATGAAGGAAAGAGATGCGTGATTGTAGGTCGAAACCAAGGATTTTCCCTGAGGTTCATCTCTTCCTTGTAGCTATGGAAGAGCATGCGCAAGGGATGTAAGCTTTATACGATCCTTGCGTTAAATGAGAAGGGAGTAGCAGAAGGTCTAGAAAACCTTCCGGTAGTGCGAGAGTTTGCGGACGTCTTCCCTGAGGAGTTACCTGGGATGCTGCCTGAGAGGGAATTGGAATTTACCATAGACCTAAAACCGAGGACTGAACCGATAGAAAGAATGCCTTATTAGATGTCGACCCCAGAGTTACAGGAGCTGAAAATGCACCTGAAGGAGTTGTTGGACCTAGGAATTATACGTCCAAGTGTGTCATTGTGGGGTGCGCCTATTATTTTCATTCGGAAGAAGGATGGGTTGTGGAGACTCTGCATTAACTATCATCAATTGAACAAGACAACGATCAAGAATCAATATCTGTTGCCAAGGATTGATGATCTATTTGATCAGATGAAAGGTGCAACGATGTTTTCAAAGATTGACTTGAGATCAGGGTATCACCAGTTACAGATCAAGGAGGACGACATCCCTAAGACCACCTTTAAGACAAGGTTTGGACATTACGAGTTCATTGTTTTACCGTTTGGACTGATGAACGCCCAATGGGTATTTATGAGTTTGATGAATGGGGTGTTCCACGAATACTTGGACAGGTTCATCCAACTATTCATTGATGATATTTTGATTTACTCTCGGACGATGGAGGAGCATGATGAGCACTTGCGCATGGTACTACAATGTCTACGAGAGAACAAATTGTATGGGAAGTTGTTCAAATTCTTGTTTTATCAATCTAAGATTCATTACTTGGGGCATGTCATATTCGATGAAGGTATCGCTGTGGATCCAACAAAGGTCGAGGCTATTATGGAATGGCCTACGCTGACGAATGTCCCAGAAGTGCATAGCTTCATGGGTTTAGTGGGATACTATTGACGATTCGTCGAGGGTTTTTCTAAGATATCAAATCCGATCACGCAATTGTAGAACAAGAGCAATAAGTTTGTTTGGACCGAGAAATGTGTGGAGGCATTTTGGAGGCTCAAGGAGTTGTTGACGACAACACCGATACTAAAGGTCCCTGACATGGACGCAGACTTCTTGGTATGCACTGACGCATCCAAGGAAGGCTTAGGCAGAGTCTTGATTGAAGACGGTCGAGTGGTCGCTTACATCTCTATAAAGTTGAGAAGGCACGAGGAGAACTATGTGACACATGATTTGGAGTTGTTAGCCATTGTTTATACCTTGAGAGTTTGGAGACACTACCTTATTGGATGGAAATTCGAACTAAAAACATACCACTATGGACTACAACACATCTTTATGCAAAGTGACTTGAATGCGTGACAACGATGTTGGTCAGAATTGCTTAGCGAGTACGATTTTGAGATTACTTACATGAAAGGAAGAGTGAACAGAGTGGCAGATGCGTTGAGTCAGAGACCACACATCTTTTCGGTGATGCCTCGTCAGACGAATCTATGTGAAAAGATCCTAACTTTACAACGCAACGATGACTAGTACAAAGAGGTCAAGGATTTTATCGGACAAAACACAATGATGGTACCAAAATTCAAGGGATTTACTGTGGAAAATGATGGATTATTGATATTTAAAAGTTGAATTTACGTACCACCCAACGACGAGTTGAGGAGTTTGAACCTAAACGAGGCTCATAGAGTAGTGTACATGGCTCATCCTGGAGTCACGAAGATGATATAAGACCTTAAAACCTCATTCTTATGAAAAGGATTGAAGGCAGACATAGTCAACTATGTGGCAAGATGTCTAGAATGTCAGCAGGTGAAGGCTGAACATAGACATCCGACAGGATTACTACAACCACACGCTATTCTAGAATCGAAATGGGAGGTCATATCGATGGATTTCATTGTTGGATTTCCATTGACGACAAGGAGACACGACTCAATTTTTATGGTATTCGACACTCTGAAGAAGAGTGCTCATTTTATTCCTATGCGTATGATGTATCAAGCACCTGACATAGCTGGAGTTTTCATCAGTGAGATTGTGAGGCTGCATGGCATGCCTAAGAGGATTATATATGATAGAGGATCGATGTTTATAAGGCGATTTTAGACTATTTTCCAAGAGGCCTTGGGAACCCAACTTAACTTTAGTACCACGTATTACCCGGAGACAGACGGGTAGACCGAAAGAACAAAACAAATCTTAGAGGATATATTACGTATGTACGTTATAGACCAAAAAAAGCGTTGGGAAGAGTTCTTGCCAGTGGTAGAGTTTGCATACAACGACAGTTATCAAAGCACCATTAAGATGGCGCCTTTAGAGTTTCTTTAGGGGCGACCATGTCAGACGCCTTTGAGTGGGGATCGTCTTGAGGATAGGGTCCTGGTGGGACCAGAAGCGATCCAAGAAATGGAAGCTCAAATGCAAACAATAAGACAAAGGATCAAGGAAGTGTAGGATCGACATAAGAGTTATGCCGATGTGCATCGTGTCGATCATAGTTATGAAGTTGGAGATCGAGTCTTATTGCGGGTGAAACTGCATAAGAGTTCGATCAAGTTTGGAAAGGGTGCTAAAATCTCTCCTAGGTTTATGGGACCTTTCGAGATTGTGGAAAGGAAGGGGCCTATGGCCTATCGACTAGCCTTGCCTGATTCTTTGAGGTGTATGCACAATGTTTTTCACGTATCTGTTTTGAGACATTATGTTAGTGATCCTACACACGTTATTGACATGAGTTCCTTGTAGGTATCGGATGAGGGTGTGATAACGGTGGAGCCAATCTGCATCCTGGACCATCGCATTTGATAGTTATGACACCGAAAAATAGATTAGGTCAAGGTCCAGTGGGACAACTATAGTCCACACTCGCTGACCTGGGAGGACGCATATGATATGCGTCAATAGTTTCCATTTTTGTTTGATAAATAGACTTATGATACTGTGATACACTTTATTTTGACACTTATTTACTGTGAAAATTTGAGACAAAGTTTAAACCAAGAGGGGGTGTATGTAACATCCCGCTCTTGCGCGCACTGAGCAGACTTATTCTTTGAGGACACTTTCGTGCAAGTGATCTGGTTCTATATATGATTTGTTGTTGTGATTATGATTATGATTAAGAGATATTGTGGATTTGATGATATGTTATTTTGTTGCATTTACATTGACAGGTGCTATTGAATGAGTTCTCCTGAGTGTGCACGACTCTGGATGTTGAGGATGCCGAGGCATCGATGAAACTCCTTGGAATCTGGATCGAGTCAAGGAGTGGACTGTTAGGGTTTGAATGTTGTTGATGCGACATATGTATATATGATTAGATATTATGATGTTGATTGTTATTGTTGGCATGATTCGTTGATGGATGCAGGATGACGATAACTTGCCAACCAAACTCACATTTGGAGTAAAAGGGTCACACATAACAACCAGAGATATTGAGGGAGAGGTGTGGCAGTATCCTTGCCACAACCTACTGGCACTCTCGCCATAGCTTGAACTGTAGGTTAACGATTACCTAGTTCGAGAGACCCGCAATGTCGTGAGGGAAAACTGTGACAGTCACTCATGATGTTTCTAAGGGGCACACAATAAGGCAGGGTCCTTATTCCTTAGAGGCTCTTAGTATCCCACAAGATCACCTGACGAAGTATTGAATCCAGGGGTTTGACGTCTACCAAATTCAGTCAAGAGGTGAGTGGCACCCTTGGAGCATGTAGTGTGTCTTGAAGGGCACGTCGCGCAAAGAAAACATAAAGAGGCGAGTGGCACCCTTGGAGCACGTAGTGCGTTCTGAAGGGAACGTCGCGATTTTAACTGGTACATTAATAAAACTAGTGCCTAGAAAACTATTCCTCCTTAGGACTTGGTCGGACTTAAAATGAATAAAGTGATGAGTAAGTTTAATAACAAATTTTCCCTTAAGAACTGTCACCAAGCCTAGTGAATTTAAAACCCAAGTCTAAGTAGAACTTGTGGATAAAGAAAAACTAAATAAACATGTAACAAGAAGGGGGGGTAAGAAATTCAAACTTTAATTATTAAAGTAAAAGTTATAATGGAGGATTAAATCTATTAAAAGGGTAAATGGTTATTTTTATCTACACTTGCTAAATTATTTTTTAGTTAAAAAGGAAAAAGGGGGAAACTTAAAAAAAAATGAAACTTAAAGAAAAGGGGAAACTTAAAGAAAAAGGGGAATGTCTAACTTAGTAAGGAATCTAGCCTTTGGGACTTTCTATTTATGAACTCAACTAGGAATTAAGTAAGGCGTAAGTCATTTAAGAATTGAAAGGGAATATTGGGACACCAATGAACATTTTTGGGAACGCTTTTAGGTGGGTGAGGAAAATAAAAATATTTAATTAATTAATAAATTGATTTTCTTGTGCAACTAGGGGATGAGGCGACATGTGTATGGGGGAGGTTTTTCCTAATTAAATAAATGAAAAAGGAATCTAATGAGGGTTTGGGAAACTAATGACTAAGAAAATCTATAAAAGAGATGGCAGAGGAGGAGTATGGATCACATTTGACTTGGGTAACGTTACACTGTCGAAATTTTATTTTGACTGAATTTTCACTTGTGGGAGTTGGGATACCCAGCTCGGGTAACGAGTGGTAGATCGACCTTGTGAGGCGAGCTAGGTGCTAGAATTCTTTGGTATTGTGTGCATGGCCCCTTTGTGGCTCGGGGGGATCAGGGGGAAGAAGATTACCCCTAGCGTTGGCTGGGAGGTACCGGTGAGGTCACATCGGTTAGCAAGCGAGAGATGGATGGAGCGCACACGGGACAATGGCTTCAGAGCATTCACATTTGGTTACGGTATGCATGTGTATATTTGTATTGAATGGTAGTTAAATTCCCTGTATATGCATATCTCTAACGTTGAAAGCACGCGTGTGTCTCTGTGTTAAAAATTAGTTAATTTTCTGACCTGACAATTTATGCTTGTGAAATTTGGTTGAAGGGTAGTTAAATTATGTTCCCACGCCTTCAGTTAAGGTACTTCTATTGTGTTAAAGTTTATGTTTTATTCAGCGTAATACTATCCAGAGATTTCATTTTTCATCTTTCAACGAATTTGTCTTGAAGAGCCCAACGTTTTATGATAAGAGAATTCAAAGTTATCCTAGCCTTATGCTCATTGTACTTTTGATTGATTCCAATGGCGAACCCAAACTTTGAATGTAAATGACTTCTTTGCATTTTTTTTTATTGTTTTTAATACAAGAAAAAATGCGTTTTTATCGTCTGTTCCTTTATCCTTTAAGTTATTAGTCCATGCCTGAGCAGTCGGCTAGGAGCTGAATCGTCTATCTTTCACTTCAGTGTTAAATATTTAGATTCAAATGCCCTGCTTTCCTGTGCATGGATAATAACTATAAGAACATTTCTCTGCCCAACAAGGAATTCTCTCCTGGGCATTTATTCTCTCCTTAGCCTCTGCAATTATTAACTCATGCTTCCACACAATGATTTTGGAGATGTTTCTCCAGTTCACCAAACATTTTATTTCCTGCGATTGGTTTATTTCTTGCAGCGAATTTTATGCAACGAAGGATTTAATTCTTCCTGCGTTTGGTTTATCATCTACTCCTGCAATTGGTTTAGTTATTGGAACGAATTTTATGTTGCGAATGATTTATTTCTTGCTGCAATTTTATTGTTGCATTTGGTTTTTCTTGGAGATTGTATCCATTTTTCTCATGGCCGAACGAGCCCAGGCTAACTATTCCTTGCATTTAATCTTATTTTGAGTTTGTCGAACTTCATTTTACACCACTATATTAATAATAATTTTGTTTTTACCGAATTACATGGGCCACACGAATCGTTCGTGGTTGAATACATCATCTAATCGCATGGGCTGCTTCATTGTTCAAAGTGCTTGTTGAGCATCTTTATGGCACATGGGCGACACTAGTCGTTCACACGTCTATGGAAATTTAAGTTGTTCAATTGTTCAAATGTCCATGGCATTTAAATAAGATTGGGAAAAACTATTTTCTATTAGTCTTCTCATAAAACATTCCTTCAACAAATGGAAGAGAACAAAACTCTCTAACAATGGTTTTATGCATATGCACACAAATGTTTTATAGTTGCAGTAGCGTGTAGATTGTCCCAGGGAAATGAATACATGCGTCTGGTTTGAACAGACAGAACTGGAAGAATAAATCCAACCTATATATCAATAATTTTCTACCTCTCTCGCTGGGAGAAATGATTGGTACCTTATTCATCTCGTACTTCTATTTTATTTATGGGCTTATATTATGTCTCCTGTACCTCTACTCTTGCGCTGGTTACCTTGTGATTCCTCGTTAGTGCCTTGCATGGGTGCTAACCTTGGTGGACTTAGAGATTGGTCCTTCGGGTGTTGGATATATGTTGTTAATGCTTGGTGTAGCTCTCGGTCTGCTTAGCATGTGTGTTGTTGATGCCACCTGGGACTAAGCCTCATGATCAAGGCCCAAAACCTTTTTCGACAACTCACCCAGAATATCCAACCATTTACTACAAGAATAAAACAAATGAGAACGTTTTCCTTGCTGTAACTGTTCCTTCCGATTGTTCCCAGCCATTGACAACGCTGAATTGTCAGAGAAAAGATTTGATTATCCAGCTTGACAATGATGAGTTTGTCAGAGAACTGACAAGAACGAATTTAATATTCGTGTATTAATAGATGCAATGGTAACAAATTAATTGCTGCAATGGTAATAGATTAATTTCTTAATTGCAATGGTAATAAATTAATTGCTTAATTGCAATGGTAATAGGTTAATTGATTAATTGCAATGGTAATAGATTGATTAATTGCAATGGCAATATATTAATTGATTAATTGCAATGGTAATAGTTCACTCATTTTCACTTAGTCATAATGATTTAGCAGCTAATGGGTTGTGGTTTATTTGTGTAATAATTTAATGGCTTGCGCAAGATCAATGGTTGAGGGTTTAATAATTTTATTAGCTAAATTGATTAATAGTTTAACAGTTAATTGGTCACTATGTTCCTTGTGCCTTAGGTTAGTTGCACAATTTAAATTTGAATGATGTCACCTTGCGTCTTATTGACTTGTTGATTGGGTGCTTGGGTATAGTCTCCGTGTATTTATTGATAGATAATTTGGTCTCCTAGCGCGAGGGATTTTGCTTGGGTTAAAGGTCTAGATATGTTATGTTGTGCCTTGGTTACTGCCATGCCTATTTCCTTGTGACAACATGATTCCTGATGAGGGGATCATTGCATGCCCTGATTAATAGATGCGAATGATAACCTGGCTAGAGTCTTATGCTTCCCGATGTGGGTGTATTGTTCGTTGTAATTGATGTTTGTACTTGGTTCTGTAACACCTTAATGTGATTGGTTTTTCTCATCGTAGATGTTTCTAGTTACTGGTCGTCGAAGCTGTTGTGTCAGTATTGTTGATGTTGTCCTTTAGCTTGTAGGCATTGTCTTGCTTGTGTCGGGTGGGTAGCCATTTTTATTTGTCTATTTGATTATCACATGTTTCGTCCAGTTGCATGATGTTCTAGTATGTTGGGTCATTATTGTTTGTTGCCTGATTTGCGTGCATTGTGTTCGTCATCAATTTGTGTTGATTAATTGTTGTCGTTGTTGCCTTCCTGCTTAAAAAAAAATAAAATCACTTTCTTTGCGTCGCATGTAGTCGTAATGATGGGGGTCATTACAGAAAGCCCAGTTACTACACACATCAACAATCTGTCATATAGACTTTTCTAACACAAATTTGCATCCAGATCTTCTCCGTGGAGAAACAAAATAATGAAACAACACAAATTTGTGAGGATCCTTTCTGCAGTTTTAGCTAGTTGCTGTGGCTAACATCCTCATTGGGTGTTAAACATATAAGCCATCTGATTAGCGACTGGGAGATGTGACCTTGCTACTTCCTCCAGTGGAGGATCATCGTTCAACTTTTAATGAAATCCAACTGGACTAAAAGACAAAAACGCAAGGCAAGGAGTGGAAGGCATTACAAAAATTTACGATTAGATTATGCCTGATGTGTCATAATCGAATATAAAAGGAAAAAAAACCGCAATCAAGGAATATAGAAAATGCTGGCAGGAGTTACAAAAAAATGCAAGCAAGGTTTTGAATCCGAGGCTCATTCTGGCCACATGAAAATTAGACAGTAACTCCAGAAATAAAAGATACACAAAGATATCAGGCGAAAACTAATAGGCGCAACCATCTCGTGTTACAAGAATTAATGTAAATAACAACTCAAACTTATGGTACTGTGCTTAGTGATCAACTCATGTTAACAAGGAATTCGGTACTGAGTAAAATGTCTACTGTTAATGTTTTATTTTATAGCAATCATAGTACTCAATATAAGTTGACCAGGAATTCATATCAACAAACATTTTTCATTAAATAATAAAGAAATACTAAAACTAATTCATTGCCACAATTACAATTCTAAGCTGGAATAAAATTATTGAATTACATTTCACCATTGCTGTCCAAAATCAATTTCAACCTTCGCCATTATAGATATTCATGTACAGAAAATTTAGACCAACTTTTTCTTTTATTTTTAAACAAACATTAGCGTTGCTTACCTATAACCGATGGTGAATAACCAGAAGTCGCTATCTCGCACTTGCGCCCCATTTGAGTCCTTCTCGTGCTCCGTCCAAGTAATGCTTTCCAACCGTTGAGACCTCACCGGTATCTCCCAGCCAACACTAGGGGTACTCTTCTTCCCCCCGAGCCCGACGAGCCACAAAGGGACCACACACACAATACCAGAGAATGCTAGATTCTCAGCCCACCTCGCAAGGTCGAGCTACCACTCGTCTCCCGAGCTGGGTATCCCAACTCCCAAAAGAAAAAATTCAAGGAAGATAAAAATTTCAGCAGCGTAACATTACATAATCCAGATGTGATCCATACTCCTCCTTTGCCATCCTTTTTATAGATTTTCTTAGTCATTAGTTTCCCCAAAAACCTCATTAGTTTCCTTTTTCATTTATTTAACTAGGAAAAACCTCCCCCACACACATGTCGCATGATCCCCTAGTTGCACCAGAAAATCAATTTATTAATTAATTAAATTTTCCTGTTTTCCTCACCCACCTAAAAGCATTCCTAAAAACGCTCCTCGGTGTCCCATTATTTCCTTACAATTCTAAAATGACTTACGCCTTACTTAATTCCTAGTTGAGTTCTTAAATAGAAAGTTCCAAAGGCTAGATTCCTTACTAAGTTAGACATTCCTCTTTTGCCTTAAGTTTCCCTTTTTCTTTAAGTTTCCCCCTTTTTCTTTTTAACTAAAAAAAATCAAATTTAGCAAGTGTAGAAAAACAACCATTTACCCTTTTAATAAATTTAATCCTCCATTATAATTTTTACTTTAATAATTAAAGTTTGAATTTCTTTACCCCCTTCTTGTTATATGTCTAATTATTTTTTGTTCAGAGGTTCTACTTAGACCTAGATTTTAAATTCACTAGGCTTGGCGACAGTTTTTAAGGGAAAAAAATGTTATTAAACTTACTCATCACATCATTCATTTTAAGGCCGACCAGGTCCTAAGGAGGCATAGTTTTCTAGGCACTAGGTTTATTCACTTACGAATTAAAATCATGACGTGCCCTTCAAGATGCACTATGTGCTCCAAGGGCGCCACTTGCCTCTTTCCATTTTATTTGCATGACGTTCCCTTCAAGACGCACTACGTGCTCCAAGAGTTCCACTTGCCTCTTGACTGAATTTTGGTAGACGTCAAACCCATGGAGTCAATACTCCATCAGGTGATCTTGTGGGAGACTAAGGGCCTCTAAGGAATAAGGACCCGCCTTATTGTGTGCCCCTTAGAATCATTGTGAGCGACTGTCATAGTCTTCCCTCACGGCATCACAGATCTCTCGAACTAGTAATCGTTAACTTACAGTTCAAGCCACGACGAGAGTGCTAGTAGGTTGTGGCAGGGCTACTGCCACACCTCTCCCTCAATGTCTCTGGTTGTCGTGCGTGACCCATTTACTGCAAATGTGAGCCTGGTCGACAACTATCGTCATCCTGCATCCATCAACGAATCATGTCAGCAATAACAATCAACATCATAATATCTAATTATATGTACATATGTCACATCAACAACATTCAAACCCTAACAATCCACTCCCTGACTCGATCCAGAGTCCCATGAGTTTCCTCGATGCCTTGACATCCTTAACGTCCAGTGTCCTGCACACTCAAGAGAACCCAGTCAATAGCATCTGTCGATGTAAACACAACAAAAATAACATATCATCAAATCCACAATGTCTCATAATCATAATCAAAACAAGAAATAATATAATGACCCGGATCACTTGCACACAAGTTTCCTCAAAGAATAAGTTCGCTCAGTGTGCGCAAGAGAGGGATGTTACAAAATTAACCTAAATTGTTAGAATTACAATTTGTACAACATATTAATAAGAGTGCATAATTTTTTGTTCATCGAAATCTAGCAAAGGCAATCAGAAATGAGGTGATTTGGTTTTTCCATAGTTTATGCCTTGGTCAAAGTATGGTCCTTAAAGATCTTGGAAACATGGATACACACATAACTAGCTAAAATATAAATAGACTTAATATTTTTATTTTTATTTTTCGATAAATTAAAGTTTTGCTTTGTTGATTGGGTTGTTTTAAAATGGATCAAAATTTCTAGAGGAAAATTTTCATAATTAAAGTGTCCATCAATCAATTGGAACTATGCCTTTCAACAAAATTCTTATCAAGTTTGGATGATAATTTATAATGGATCTATCCATTTATTAAATTACTTTGATACAACCTCTTGCACCATTAAAAATTTCAAAAAAATGGATATAAACTCCTCCACATCATGAGAAAATTAATTCTCTATTCATTGAAATTTTAAAATAATAAATAAATATTTATATCATTATTATATGACGAGAATATCAATTTGGAACAAATGATTTTTTTTTCACATCATGAGATAATTAATTGTTAAATCATTGAAATTTCAAAATAATAAATAAACATTTATATCGTTATTATATGATGAGAGTATAAATCATTTACATTGGTATATAGATATTTTAGTCTTTAGCGATTTAGTAGTAGATCAAGTAGAGGATGTGATATTTTCCCTGCCAAAGTTCAATTCTCCCAATGCATAGTGGCATGTTTTGCTCCATTATTAAAGAGGTCATTATGGTTCATGCAATTAAGTTAAGCATGGTGATGGACAAAGATCTTATTCACTAGTGCCATCAACTTTTTTCCAATCAAAGTGTTCATTGGGTGCACTAAAATTTTGTATTTAGGGAATTAATTGATTGTTCAAGTGGGAGTGGTGATATTTGGAGCCATCTAATATTGTAGCAAACTTCCCTTCTGTTATCGGATTTAAGTGATATATGAAGTTAAAGTCCCCGTTGACCTAGAATGTTAATTAAGTTTTTAACAATTTCACGTATTCATAATTGGGAAATATCTTGAGAGACATCATTCCACCATATATAAAACTTGGATCATAATGAAACTTTAATCATACTTGGAATTTATATTGATTTCTTATCATATTTGATTCAATTATCTAAAAATATAGTGACATGTTTAACTCCTCGTCAATAAAATTTTGTCATTATCAATGCAAGAAAATCAAATATGATAATGTACAAAGATTTAATTAACAAATATCTACTAACATTTATTATATAACACTAAAACTAGAATTAAAAAAAAATAAAAAAATCCTTAAGAGACCATCTTGGAAGGAATCTATAAAACTAGGTGAGCCTTGTACAAAGGTCAAGCAAAATTCATACTTCACCATAGGAATCATAGAAATAGGGTAACATAGGAAGTTCATTCCGCTATCCACGTTATCCACGTAGTCTTGAAGCTAAAAGCATAGGCACGGCCTTATCCAATCAAAACCTTTTCTATTTTTATATAAACTTAGCTCAATCAATATCATAATATATCGTAATAAGAAGGGTCACAATTTAAAATAAAACCAATTTATAACCATGTTGATATAAGGAGAGTTGCATGGTAGGGGCCACAATGTGGAATATACTTGTTGTCACTCATGTCAATGTTTTATCTTTATCCATTTTATAGCGATAACTATTGTTGATACACAGAGATGATGATGGCAGGGCCTACAAGGATATCTTGATGGCAAGGAACATGATGGAATGGTTGTCACTCAAGTCAAAATTTTATCCTTATCCAACCATATAATGACCTCACATTCCCTGTCTACTCAACATGTCTTTATCATTTCTGTATCATTAACACTGCAAACTTGTGATGTTATTCATGACACTAGAAGTTGAAGGTGACTTTAGCTTGGGTCAATTTGAGGATGTTTAATCTTATCTTCTGGCATGTTCTTAAATTTTTTCATAAATATAATTGAACAATGAATAATTTGGCAACAAGTTTGTATATGTATGTAGATTAAGTTAGTTGTAAAAATCAATAATGCAATATTAATATATGTAATTTAATAATGATTTTAAATCATAATTATTTAAATTAAAATGGATATAAGTAGATGAGTGTTTGGAGGGTTGGCTCAAGTGGATGAGTGTCATGGTTATCATGCAAGTGGTTTTAGGGTTAAGTTTTTGGTTATCTAAATTGTTGATATTGTTGGATCTCACTAGATGTCCCCACCGGATTAGGCTAGTAATGAGGGCCCACAATTTACCCATTTACCATCCACGAAATGTAATGAAGTAATTGAAGTACTCAAAGAATTTCCCATGATAATTAACATTAAAACTAACCTATATTTCATATAAAACTACTTATCAGTTCAACTTAATCCTAACATAAACTATATTGAATAATTTAACATTTACAACCTAAAATATATTCAATAGTTTTACATTTACAACCAAAGATATGGTGTCATTCCTTCTTACCTCTATATATCATACATAACTATTAATGATCAAATATTTATTATTGGTCTTCAAATTAATAAAAATCAAATATTTATTATTTATTTTTAAATGGTGAATATGTCTCTTATGCATATACTTTTGATTTTTATTATTTATTTTTAAATGGTGAATATGTCTCTTATGTATATACTTATTTTTATCGTCTGTTCCTTTATCCTTTAAGTTATTAGTTCATGCCTGAGCAGTCGGTCAGGAGCCGAATCGACTGTCTTTCACTCCGGTGTTAAATATTTAGATTCAAATGCCCTGCTTTCCTATGCATGGATAATAACTATAGGATCATTTCTTTGCCCAACAAGGAATTCTCTCCTGGGCGTTTATTCTTTGCTTAGCCTCTATGATTATTTTGATGTTTTCTCTGCAAACTCGTGCTTCTGCACAACGATTTTGGGGATGTCTCTCCAATTCACCAAACATTTTATTTCCCACGATTGGTTTATTTCTTGCAGTGAAGGATTTAATTCTTCTTACATTTGGTTTATCATCTACTCCTGCGATTGGTTTAATTCTTGGAACAGATTTTATGCTGCGAATGATTTATTTCTTGCTACGATTTTCTTGTTTCATTTGGTTTTTCCTAGAGATTGTATCCATTTTTCTCATGGCCTAACAAGTCTAGACCAACTATTCCTTGCATTTAATCTTATTTTGAGTTTTTCGAACTACATTTGACACCACTATATTAATAGTAATTTTGTTTTTACTGAATTACATGGGACACAAGAATCGTTCATGGTTGAATACGTCATCTAATCGCATGGTCTACTTCGTTATCCAAAGTGCTTGTTGATCATATTTACGACACATGGACGACACCAGTCGTTCACACGTCTGTGGAAATTTAAGTTGTTCAATCGTTCAAACGTCTGTGGCATTTAAATAAGATTGGGAAAAACTATTTTCTATTAGTCTTCTCATAAAAAAATCCTTCAACAAATGGAAGAGAACAAAACTCTCTAACAATGGTTTTATGTATATGCACACAAATGTTTTACAGTTGCAGTAGCGTGTAGACTATCCTGGGGAAATGAATACATGTGTCTGGTTCAAACAGACGGAACTGGAAGAATAAACCCAACCTATATATCAATAATTTGCTACCTCTCTCGTTGGGAGAAATGATTGGTACCTTGTTCATCTCATACTTCTATTTTATTTATGGGCTTATATTATGTCTCCTGTACCTCTGCTCTTGTGCTGGTTACCTTGTGATTCCTCGTCAGTGCCTTGCATGGGCGCTAACCTTGGTGGACTTAGAGATTGGTCCTTCGGGTGTTGGATATATGTTGTTAATGCTTGGTGTAGCTCTCGGTCTGCTTAGCATGTGTGTTGTTGATGCCACCTGGGACTAAGCCTCATGATCAAGGCCCACAAACTGTTCCTTCCAATTGTTCCCAACCATTGACAACACTGAGTTGTCAGAGAAACGATTTGATTATCCATCTTGACAATGATGAGTTTGTCAGAGGACTGACAAGAACAAATTAAATATTCATGTATTAATAGCTACAATGGTAACAGATTAATTGCTGCAATGGTAATAGATTAATTGCTTAATTGTAATGTATTAGGTTAATTGATTAATTGCAATGGTAATAGATTGATTAATTGCAATGGTAATAGATTAATTGATTAATTGCAATGGTAATAGTTCACTCATTTTCACTTAGTCATAATGATTTAACAACTAATGGGTTGTGGTTTGTTTGTGTAATAGTTTAATGGCTTGCACAAGATCAATGGTTGAGGGTGTAATAATTTTATTAGCTAAATTGATTAATAGTTTAACAGTTAATTGGTTACTATGTTCCTTGTGCCTTAGGTTGAATTGTAAATGGTGGTTGGTCATAGTTGTTACACCACATATGATTTCTTTGTAGGAAAAGAAGAAATCCTTCTGTTAGTCGCGCAATTTAAATTTGAATGATGTCACCTTGCGTCTTGTTGACTTGTTGATTGGGTGCTTGGGTATAGTCTTCGTGTATTTATTGACAGATAATTTGGTCTCCTAGCACGAGGGATTTTGCTTGGGTTAAAGGTCTAGATATGTTATGTTGCACCTTGGTTACTGTCACGCCTATTGCCTTGTGACAACATGATTCCTGATGAGGGGATCATTGTGTGCCTTGATTAATAGATGCGAATGATAACCTAGCCATAGTCTTATGCTTCCCGATGTGGGCGTATTATTCATTGTAATTGATGTTTGTACTTGGTTCTATAACGCCTTAATGTGATTGGTTTTGCTTGTCGTAGATTTTTCTAGTTACTACTTGTCGAAGCCGTTGTGTCAAGATTGTTGATGTTGTCCTTTACCTTGTAGGCATTGTCTTGCTTGTGTCGGGCGGGTAGCCATTTTTATTTTTCTATTTGATTATCACATGTTTCGTCTAGTTGCATGATGTGCTAGTATGCTGGGTTGTTGTTGTTTGTTGCCTGATTTGTGTGTGTTGTGTTTGTCGTCAATTTGTGTTGATTAATTGTTGTCGTTGTTGCCTTCCTGCTTAAATTTTTTTTTTTCACTTTCTTTGCGTCGCATGTAGTCGTAACGATGGGGGTTGTTACAGAAATCCCAGCTAATACACACATCAACGATTTGTCATACAGACTTTTCTAACACTAATTTGTGAGTATCCTTCCTGCAATTTTGGCGAGTTGTTGTGGCTAACATCCTCATTGGGTGTAAACATATAAGCCATCTGATTAGAAACTGGGAGATGGGACCTTGCTACTTCCTCCGGTGGAGGATCATCGTTCAACTTTTAATGAAATCCAACTGGACTAAAAGACAAAAAGGCAAGGCAAGGAGTGGAAAGCATTACAAAAATTTTTGATTAGATTCTGCCTGATGTGCCATAATCGAATATAAAAGGAAAAAAAATCGCAATCAAGGAATAAAGAAAATGCTAGCAGGAGTTACAAAAAAATGCAAGCAAGGTTTTGAGTCCGAGGCTCATTCTGGTCACGCGAAAGTTAGACAGTAACTCCAGAAATAAAAGATACACAAATATATCACGCGAAAACTAACAGGCGCAACCATCCCGTGTTACAAGAGTTAATGTAAATAACAACTCAAACTTATGGTACTGTTCTTAATGATCAACTCAAGTTAACAAGGAATTCGGTACTGAGTAAAATGTCTACTGCTAATGTTTTATTTTATAGCAATCACAATACTCAATATAAGTTGACCAAGAATTCATATCAACGAACATTTTTCATTAAATAATAAGGAAATACTAAAACTAATTCATTTTCACAATTACAATTCTAAGCTGGAATAAAATTATTGAATTACATTTCACCATTGCTGTCCAAAATCAATTTCAACCTTCACCATTATAGATATTCATGTATAGAAAATTTAGACCAACATTTTCTTTTATTTTTAAACAAACATTAGCGTTGCTTACCTATAACCGATGGCGAATAACCAGAAGTTGCTATCTTGCGCTTGCGCCCCGTTTGAGTCCTTCTCGTGCTCCATCCAAGTATTGCTTGCCAACCGCTGAGACCTCACCGGTATCTCCCAGCCAACACTAGGGGTACTCTTCTTCCCCCCGAGCCCCCCGAGCCGCAAAGGGGCCACACACACAATACCAGATAATGCTAGCTTCCTAGCTCAACTTGCAAGGTCGAGCTATAAGGTAGCTAGAGAAGTAGTGTGGGGGCCCAGAGGGCCCATAGTGATAATAGTGGAGGTCATTCAATGTAAGGTGGACTAGGTCCACTATATTATTAAATAAGGCCCACTATGGTAGTTAGATATAATAAATGGGTAATTAGATATAATAAATGTAAGAGGACTTCTTAGAAGGTTCTACTTCTAGAAGATTCCTCCTCTAGAATGTTCTTAGGTGATGGTAGCACTATATAAAGGGGTTCAAGCAATGTAATGAGACATAAAGAGAAATATTGTATTTGGAGCAGTAGCTCGATAGGAGGATGCCCCCTCGAAGAGGCAAGTGAACAGGAGAGGATCTCTTCCATAATAGGATCCATTGTATGGTGTTGCCCTACCTCAAGGGTTTGATATAATAAAGTTGTGTTTTTCTATATTGTTCTTCTATATCTGTTGTGGTGCTTTTGTATTCAGTCTTTGGTTCTTAACACGAGATACCACTCGTCTCCCAAGCTGGGTATCCCAACTCCCACAAGAGAAAATTCAATCAAGATAAAAATTTCAGTAGCGTAATGTTACATAATCCAGATGTGATCCATACTCCTCCTTTGCCATCCTTTTTATAGAGTTTCTTAGTCATTAGTTTCCCCAAAAACCTCATTAGTTTCCTTTTTCATTTATTTAACTAGGAAAAACCTCCCCCACACACATGTCGCATGATCCCCTAGTTGCACCAGAAAATCAATTTATTAATTAATTAAATTTTCCTATTTCCCTCACCCACCTAAAAGCGTTCCTAAAAACGCTCCTCGGTGTCCCATTATTCCCTTACAATTTTTAAAGACTTACGCCTTACTTAATTCTTAGTTGAGTTCTTAAATAGAAAGTTCCAAAGGCTAGATTCCTTACTAAGTTAGACATTCCTTTTTTTCCTTAAGTTTCCCTTTTTCTTTAAGTTTCCACCTTTTTCTTTTTAACTAAAAAAAATCAGATTTAGCAAGTGTAGAAAAACAACCATTTACCCATTTAATAAATTTAATTGTCCATTATAATTTTTACTTTAATAACTAAAGTTTTAATTTCTTTACCCCCTTCTTGTTATATGTCTAATTATTTTTTGTTCAGAGGTTCTACTTAGACCTAGGTTTTAAATTCACTAGGCTTGGCGACAGTTTTTAAGGGAAAAAATTATTATTAAGCTTACTCATCACATCATTCATTTTAAGGCCGACCAGGTCCTAAGGAGTCATAGTTTTCTAGGCACTAGGTTTATTCACTTACCAGTTAAAATCGTGACGTGCCCTTCAGGGTGCACTACGTGCTCCAAGGGTGCCACTCGCCTCTTTCCGTTTTATTTGTGCGACGTTCCCTTCAAGACGCACTACGTGCTCCAAGGGTCCCACTCGCCTCTTGACTGAATTTCGGTAGACGCCAAACCTTTGTAGTCAATACTCCATCAGGTGATCTTGTGGGAGACTAAGGGCCTCTAAGGAATAAGGACCCGCCTTATTGCGTGCCAGTTAGAATCATTGTGAGCGACTGTCACAGTATGCCCTCACGACATCACAGATCTCTCGAACTGGTAATCGTTAACTTACAGTTCGAGCCACGACGAGAGTGCTAGTAGGCTGTGGCAGGGCTACTGCCACACCTCTCCCTCAATGTCTCTGGTTGTCGTGCGTGACCCATTTACTCCAAATGTGAGTCTGGTCGACAAACTATCGTTATCCTGTATCCATCAACGAATCATGTCAGGAATAACAATCAACATTATAATATCTAATCATATGTACATATGTCACATCAACAACATTCAAACCCTAACAATCCACTCCCTGACTCAATCCGGAGTCCCATGTGTTTCCTCGATGCCTCAACATCCTTAACGTTCAGAGTCTTGCACACTCAGGAGAACCCAGTCAATAGCACCTATCGATGTAAACACAACAAAAATAACATATCATCAAATCCACAATGTCTCATAATCATAATCAAAACAAGCAATAATATAATGACCTGGATCACTTGCACGCAAGTGTCCTCTCGAATAAGTCCGCTCAGTGCGCACAAGAGCGGGATGTTACAAAATTAACCTAAATTGTTAGAATTGCAATTTGTACAACATATTAATAAGAGTGCATAATTTTTTGTTCAGCGAAATCTAGCAAAGACAATCAGAAATGAGGTGATTTGGTTTTTCCATAGTTTATGCCTTGGTCAAAGTATGGTTCTTAAAGATCTTGGAAACATGGATACAAGCATAGCTAGCTAAAATATAAATAGAGTTAATATTTTTTTATTTTATTTTTATTTTTCGATAAATTAAAGTTTTGCTTTGTTGATTGGGTTGCTTTAAAATGGATCAAAATTTCTAGAGGAAAATTTTCATAATTAAAGTGTCCATCAATCAATTGGAACTATGCCTTTCAACAAAATTCTTATCAAGTTTGGATGATAATTTATAATGGATCTATCCATTTATTAAATTACTTTGATACAACCTCTTTGACCATTAAAAATTTCAAAAAAATGGATATAGACTCCTCCACATCATGAAAAAATTAATTGTTTATTCATTGAAATTTTAAAATAATAAATAAATATTTATATCATTATTATATGACGAGAGTATCAATTTGGAACAAATGATTTTTTTTCACGTCATGAGATAATTAATTGTTAAATCATTGAAATTTCAAAATAATAAATAAACATTTATATCGTTATTATATGATGAGAGTATCAATTTGGCATGAATGATTTTTTTTTCACTAGTATATAGATCATTTACATTGGTATATAGATATTTTAGTCTTTAGCGATTTAGTAGTCGATCAAGTAGAGGATGTGATATTTTCCCTGCAAAAGTTGAATTCTCCCAATGCATAGTGGCATGTTTTGCTCCCTTATTAGAGAGGTCATTATGGTTCATGCAATTAAGCTAAGCATGGTGATGGACAAAGATCTTATTCACTAGTGCCATCAACTTTTTTCCAATCAAAGTGTTCATTGGGTGCACTAAAATTTTGTAATTAGGAAATTAATTGATTGTTCAAGTGGGAGTGGTGATATTTGGAGCCATCTAATATTGTAGCAAACTTCCCTTCTGTTATCGGATTTAAGTGATATATGATGTTAAAGTCCCCGTTGACCTAGAATGTTAATTAAGTTTTTAACAATTTCACGTATTCATAATTGGGAAATATCTTGAGAGACATCATTCCACCATACATAAAACTTGAATCATAATGAAACTTGAATGATACTTGAAATTTATATTGATTTTTTATCATATTTGATTCAATTATCTAAAAGTATAATGACAGGGTTAACTCCTTGTCAATAAAAGTTTGTCATTATCAATGCAAGAAAATCAAATATGATAATGTACAAAGATTTAATTAACAAATATCTACTAACATTTATTATATAACACTAAAATTAAAAAAAAAAAAAAAAAAATTCCTTAAGAGACCATCTTGGAAGGAATCTATAAAATTAGGTGAGCCTTGTACAAAGGTCAAGCAAAATTCATACTTCACCATAGGAATCATAGAAATAGGGTAACATAAGAAGTTCATTCCACTATCCACGTAGTCTTGAAGCTAAAAGCATAGGCATGGCCTTATCCAATCAAAACCTTTTCTATTTTTATATAAACTTAGCTCAATCTATATCATAATAAGAAGGGTCGTAATTTTAAATAAAACCAATTTATACCCATGTTGATATAAGGAGAGGGGTAGGGGCCACAATGTGGAATATACTTGTTGTCACTCATGTCAATGTTTTATCTTTATCCATTTTATAGCGATAATTATTGTTGATACACAGAGATGATGATGGCAGGGCCTACAAAGATATCTTGATGGCAAGGAACATGATGGAATGGTTGTCACTCAAGTCAAAATTTTATCCTTATCCAACCATATAATGACCTCACATTCCCTGTCTACTCAGCATGTCTTTATCATTGACACTGCAAACTTGTAATGTTATTCATGACACTAGAAGTTGAAGGTGACTTTAGCTAGGGTCAATTTGAGGATGTTTAATCTTATCTTCTGTCATGTTCTTAAATTTTTTCATAAATATAATTGAACAATGAAGAATTTGGCAACAAGTTTGTATATGTATGTAGATTAAGTTAGTTGTAAAAGTCAATAATTCAATATTAATATATATAATTTAATAATGATTTGAAATCATAATTATTTATATGAAAATGAATATAAGTAGATGAGTGTTTGGAGGGTTAGTTCAAGTGAATGAGTGTCATGGTTATCATGTAAGTGGTTTTAGGGTTAAGTTTTTGGTCATCTAAATTGTTGATATTGTTGGATTTCACTAGATGTCTCCACTTGATTAGGCTAGTAATGAGAGCCCACAATTTACTCGTTTATCATCCACGAAATGTAATGAAGTAAATAATATACTCAAAAAAATTCCCATAATAATTAACATTAAAAATAACCTATATTTCATATAAAACTACTTATCAGTTCAACTTAATCCTAACATAAACTATATTGAATAATTTAACATTTACAACCTAAAATATTTCCAATAGTTTTACATTTACAACTAAAGATATGGTGTCATTCCTTCTTACCTCTATATATCATACATAACTATTAATTATCAAATATTTGTTATTGGTCTTCAAATTAATAAAAATCAAATATTTATTATTTATTTTTAAATGGTGAATATGTCTATTATGCATATACTTTGATTTTTATTATTTATTTTTAAATGGTGAATATGTCTATTATGTATATACTTATTTCAAAATATATAAAGAGTAAATTTGTATTTAAAAAAATATTTATAATTCAATTTAATTACAAAAATATTCATTAAAAAAAATGAAAAAGATAGTTTAGCCAACCTTGATAAATATGAGTAAATTTGTATTGAAAAAAAAATTTATAATTCAATTTAATTACAAAAGTATTCATTAAAAAAAATGAAAAAGATGGTTTGACCAATCTTGATAAAGATTTGAAAAGATTTATAATATTAAAGATTGAAACTGACATAAAAATAAAATCTCCTCAAATAATAATTATAATATAATAATAATAATAATAACCCTGGATGGGGTGACACGCGGCGTGATAGTGCCACGCGGGAACGAGCCAGGACGCACCTTCAATGCACCCACCGTCTCGCATCACCTTGGACATTAACCCCGCATGAATCCGCGCAGAAGCATTCATACGATGAGGCCCCTCGCGCAAGGGAAGGGTACCCCTCACCAGAGCACTATCCAGCAGCGTTTAATGGCGATGGTTAATGTTTCGGATATGGCAATTGTGTTGATAACAGTGCTCATTGTTCGAGTAGCAACACCAAATAACACTTTGCTCTAGGAGACCTCCGTCTCACAGGTGAACCAGAGCTGCGACAACCTTTCTCCCGCTTCTCTGGCACAGGGGCCGCACTCGGCAACCTCGCCATTCCTCAGGAGCAATTTGACATACACAGGAGGCATTCAGATATTTCACAGAGATCCGGCCATGCCCCGAGCTCGAGGGAAACCGTGATGGGGAGCGGCCTGGTATATGACGGAGTCACGGTGCAAGCGAAAGGCGAATTTCGAGACAGCTATGGCGATAGCAGCGAGGCGGCGGAAGACCAGACCACGTACGCCTCCAATGGTGCTCGTGGAGGAGGTCATCTCAGAAGGAGGCCTGCCAAGCCCTCCTGGGCACACCCTGTTCATGGTACCAGAGAATTGGCACCCGAGCACGAGCTTTGGCTCGCACAGCACACGACAGCCTGCAAGCAAGGTGCTTGACCCTTCCGCAGCAACCACAAAGAAGCCTTACTCCCCCTGTTACGTGGAAGAGGAGGCTCCTCCTGAGCCCACCAAGGAAGCGGAGGAGATAGGGCGAGAGCGTCATTGGCATAGGACACAGGAAGCAGATTCGGCCACCAGCGAGGAGTTCAAGGATAGCCACCGCCTGGAGCAGCCACCGTCAGTTGACTGGGGATACCTCAATCTCGTTTTTGAGATTAGGAACAAGTTGGATGATCAAACCTTCCGCCTGGCGTGAATGGATCAACGACTTGACATGTTCTTCGCGGCACATTCCAGAGCATCGACAAAGAAACAATGTCCGACTTGTGTGCGCACTTACTCGTTCCCAGCGAGATGGAGGCACTCCGAGGTCTAGGACAAGTAGCCCGGTTCAGAGGTTCCTTCATGCTTAAAACTCGACTCTGGTTTAGGTGTTGTTGTTATATTTTATGCCTTGTGATAGCTAGTTACCAAGTTGTCTTAGTAATAGTTAGAAGAACCAGTTTTATGCTTGCGACTTTATGTCCTGGTTTCCTTCGGGCAGGACGTCGCACCGTCAACTCTGTTAATTTTGCTAACTATGCACACAGTGTGACAAATGGACATGGATGCCCAGCTGTCCCGGTTTCCTGCTCAGGCGAGACAGCTGGCATCACTCACAGTCTTGTATTTTGTATTTTGAATATAGTAATATAACATGCACCACCTTTTTATTTAAATATATATATATATATATATA
>ML782691.1:692678-716423 GCA_009831015.1 Picea engelmannii | reverse complement strand
TATATAATAATAATAATAATAATAATAATCTATTTTTAAGGTCACGACCAAGTTAGCACCTTTTGTGGGACAAGGAGGGGACAAGGGACCCCCCTCCGCCCAACGATTTGACTGGTAAAGTTTACGAAGGTATACATACCCTACCCCCCTTTGGATTTGAAACTATGACCTCTTAAGAGGAAACACATATTCTTAACCATTAGGCCCACTGAGACTGTAACTTTATTTTGCAAATAACTTTATTTTATAGATCTTTAATTTTAATGATTCTTTATCTCTACTAAAAAAATGTGACTTTTAGGATTAGTAACTCTAATTCTTTATATTCCTTTTTATTAGTGATTATATTTTTATTAAAATATTATAATAGAAAGAATTGACTCTAAGGATTCGTAACTTTAATTCTTTTTATTCATTACTAATAATAATTACTAATAATAGGTTATTATAATTTTATTAAAATATTATAATACACGGTTTATAAAATAATTTCACTTTAAAGATGAGTCATTTTAAATATAAAATATAAATTATTTATTTATAAATAAATAAATATTTATAATTTAATTTAATTATAAAAATATTCATTTAAAAAACCATATGGAAAGTATTTAGATGAAAAAGAAGTTATAATATTAAGATTATTATTATAATTTTATTAAAATATTATAATACACGGTTTATAAAATAATTTCACTTTAAAGATGAGTCACTTTAAATATAAAATATAAATTTTTTATTTATAAAAAAAAATATTTATCATTTAATTTAATTTAATTATAAAAATATTCATTTAAAAAACCATATGGAAAGTATCTAGATGGAAAAGAATTTATAATATTAAGATTATTATTATAATTTTATTAAAATATTATAATACACGGTTTATAAAATAATTTGACTTTAAAAATAAGTCACTTTAAATATAAAATATAATTTTTTTATTTATAAAAAAATAAATATTTATAATTTAATTTAATTATAAAAATATTCAGTTAAAAAACCATATGGAAAGTATCTAGATGGAAAAGAATTTATAATATTAAAATTATTATTAAAATTTTATTAAAATATTATAATACACAATTTATAAAATAATTTGAGTTTAAAAATGAGTTACTTTAAATATAAATATAAATTTTTTATTTATAAAAAATTAAATATTTATAATTTAATTTAATTTAATTTAATTTAATTATAAAAATATTCATTTAAAAAACCATATGGAAAGTGTATAGATGGAAAATAATTTATAATATTAAGATTATTATTATAATTTTATTAAAATATTATAATACACTATTTATAAAATTATTTGACTTTAAAGATCAGTCACTTTAAATATAAAATACAAATTTTTTATTTATAAAAAATTAAATATTTATAATTTAATTTAATTATAAAAATATTCATTTAAAAAACCATATGAAAAGTATCTAGATGGAAAATAATTTATAATATTAAGATTATTATTATAATTTTATTAAAATATTATAATACACGGTTTATAAAATAATTTGACTTTAAAGACGAGTCACTTTAAATATAAAATATAAATTTTTATTTATAAAAAATTAAATATTTATAATTTAATTTAATTATAAAAATATTCATTTAAAAAACCATATGGAAAGTATCTAGATGGAAAATAATTTATAATATTAAGATTATTATTATAATTTTATTAAAATATTATAATACATGGTTTATAAAATAATTTAACTTTAAAGATGAGGCACTTTAAATATAAAATGTAAGTTTTTTATTTATAAAAAATTAAATATTTATAATTTAATTTAATTATAAAAATATTCATTTAAAAAATCATATGGAAAGTATTTAGATGGAAAAGAATTTATAATATTTTTTTTTTGTTTGTTAATGTGGCCGAACCTGTTGGCATCGGGATTAACTTGTGGCTTGAGAAACTGTGACTCAAAGGCATCTAAGCCGTCAAAATCACTCGGGGATTGCACCCGCCTGAGCCACACCAACCCTTAACATGGTTGAATTCTTTGTCTCCACAGGTTTCGAATCAGTGACTTTTCAACACAGAGTGGCTTAACAACACACTTTGTCACCCACTGTCCTACACCTCAGGACGGAAAATAATTTATAATATTAAGATTATTATTATAATTTTATTAAAATATTATAATACACGGTTTATAAAATAATTTGACTTTAAAGATGAGTCACTTTAAATATAAAATATAAATTTTTTATTTATAAAAAAATAAATATTTATAATTTAATTTAATTATAAAAATATTCATTTAAAAAACCATATGGAAAGTATCTAGATGGAAAAGAATTTGTAATATTAAGATTGAAACTTGATTGATAAAAATAAATTCCCATAAAAGAGTAACTTGATAGTAACATAAAAGAGTAACTTGTAACTTGATTTTATGGATCTTTTTAATGATTCCTTATCACCGTTACAAAAAAATAACTTGACTTTAATTATTAGTATCTTTAATTCTATTTATTCCTTTCTATCCGCCACTAATAATCCGCCACTATTAAAAGGTTATTTTAATTTTATTAAAATATCTTTTTTAAAAGAGAAACGGTTGGAATTTTGTATTAAAAAAGAGATTTGAACTTTCTGATTACACATAGTAGAGTAATGTAATCTCTCTTCTTCTCCTAGAGAATTAGTTGACTTTTGTATTCTAATTATGCTGGTGAAACGAGTCCAATAGGACTTACTAATTTGCCATGTAAAGATGGCTACACAAGTAAACAAAAGTAGTATAAATTTGCAATTCATCAAAAACCTGTTTAAAAGTTTTGAAAAGCTGTTGGGTCCTCCTGGAAATTTGCTGGATATGCTACTGGATTAACATCTGGATGATGAATCCATTCTCTTGGGTTCGGCCAGATTAGAACCATTGGTGGCGCTGGAGGTACTAGAGAGTGCTTGTTGCTTGCTACTGAGTGGAAGGTTGAGGGAAGCCTTGAACCTACTCAATCATTGGAGATTGCTGGATGTTGGGGACAATATACCATTTGTTGTGTCATTTCTCCAATTTGCCTAGTATCCCTGTTGATCCCGTGGAGCGCAATTGCGAGCTCTTGATTATGCCCGAGTTCTTGCTGGTGTAATTGACCCTGCAAATTGGCTACTTCATCTCGCAGCCCCTGGTTTTCCCTCTGAAATTCCCTGAGACGAGAGTCTGTTCGTTCTTTTGCACACCTGACATCCATATGCATAGTGCAACATTTCTCCCTCAATTCCTCCGAGACACAAGACAATCAAGTGCAGGGGGCTCTGGATCTTCGCCACATGATGGTGAGAGGGCACAAAAGCGAGTTGTCCTGGACTTCGCTGTAGAAATGTAGAATGATACCATATTGGGGATGTAGCGTTAACCATAATTGCATGAGGGGGAGCATCTACACACACTTGATGGAACATGGGGCTTGAAATTCCCACGAGTCGACGAGATCTCGCACATAGAAGAGCAGGGGAAGTGACGCCATGGAAGTTGGGAGGGGCGTCATAGAGTACGTTAGAAATGTCAAGGAGTTAAGAAGAGGGACGAGAATTGGAGGAGATGGCACGAGGAGGAAGAGGGAGGGCACGTGGTCATGAGGATGGGGCCACGTGACGAGGGGGGGCAACTGNGAGGGTGGAAGGGGAAGTCAGGAGGATCAGGAAAAAGGGAGGGAGATAGATCCGGGGTACAGTTCGAAGTGAATAGGTCGAGAGTTATGAAGGGAAACCGTCTAAGATGGTGAAAATTAAGGGAGCCAAGCATGAGAAAGATCTTGGTTGATGAAGAGTTGACTCTGTTCCAGAGTCTTTGCTGATTTAGCTAAGAGATCAACTTCCTGATTCTGAGAGCGAAGGATATGGAAGAAATGGATCTTCGTAAATTGTCGTTTCAGGGTTTTAATTTGAGAGTGGAGGCCACTAGAGATTTGGATGGTAGAGGTTGAGTGTGCAAGGAGATCTCTTATTACTATTTCAGAGTATCAAAGAACAATGAGGGCATGGATGTTCCATGATTGAGAAATTTGGGGCCCCATGTATACTGCAAGACTTTTCGCTTTATTATTAGTGGTCTTCCCAAGTTCCCAGGAGTAATCCACAATCTTTTCCCCATCGAAGTAGAATATGACTCCCCCCGCATTTGCCGCCCCTTTAATTTTATTAAAATATCATAATAAGAAACTTTATAAATAATTTGACTTTATAGATTAGTCACTCTAATTTTATCGATTCCCTCACATTACCACTAATAAATAAAATTTGATTTTATAAGAATTATTCACTTTAATTCTAGTGATTCCTTCCTATTCATCAACAAAAGGAAAGATTCATATAGAGGGGTTGTACATTGGAGTTGGGATGAGTTGTTAGTAGGAGATATATCATATCTTCTCCTCGGGACAACAGAATGATAATGAGTAGTCAAGTCTTCCTTCACTTTCAAAGTCTTCAAATGTTTGTCATTATCCTGGACTTGGTAGTGGAGTTGATTTGGAGACGATTGTAGGGAGGTTCTTGCAATGAGACTCGACCCCACTATTTCCTAAATGATGTATACATTTCCTTGATGCTAGGAGGGAGAGGGAAGATTCCACACTAATTTGGGTTAAACTACGTAGTCTCTTAGTGTAGTTCTAGTCAATTGATATCTTCAAGGAATTTAGAAATTCACTAGAATTTGTTTTTGAAAGCAGACTTAAGTTTTAGGTAGATTGATTGTATGTTGATGGAAAAGGTTCTGGTAGGAATTGATCTTTGAGAAGGGTTGGTGATGAAAATTACCCTTTAGAAGGGTGACAAATCTCTGGTGTAGAGTCTAGACTATCAACAAATTCCTTTTTGATGTCTAAGATGTCATAAACAAGGGCACCTATTTGCAGACTGTAAATTTCCTTTTAAGAATCGATGTTGGGTTTGAAAGGAGAGAGTAATTGTCCAACTGTAGTTGAATATCTTCTAGATGATGAGTGTTTGACTAGCCAAATCGAGGGTATTGGTCATTGGAGTGTTGGAGTCCTTACCAATCACTCAATTTTAGGAAGTAGTCAAAGAACCATTAACAAGAAAATGTTGTGGTCGACAATGAAGTAAAGGATTACAATGCTTGTTTTGTTGAAGAATGGAGCTAGGGAACACAATTGTTATAGACTTATGCCTATGTAAATCATTGAAAAACCTTCCCTTTTCAAAGTGGTCTGAACATAATTTGATTATTTTGGGATGGAATGTATGGGAGGGTGGTCCTACTAGATTGCATGAGATTTATTCTAAATGGATAGAGGGTTCAAGTTTAAAAGTTCCTTGGGGGACAAATGTAATTTTTTTAGGATCTTTGCTAGAGGTTGATCAAGGTGTTATGGTCTAATTGGTTCCAAACCAATATTTAATTAATGTTTATACCCCAAAACCCACATTAGATCTGACTAAAGATAGGGTATTTTTTCATCTAGACCATATAATTTCCAATCTAGGGTTTTTGTAGCCACAAAATGTGGGAGTTATGAGGGAGGCCTTGGCTTGAATCCAAGCAAAGGGGGAAAATTCTTAGGTAGGGACTAAAGGTAAAACATCTCCTTAGCACAAGAAAAAGAAACCATTGAGACAGTGGAAGGAAAATAATCATTGTTACCCGAGGTTCTTAGAGGATTCACAACCCCCATCCTCCTTTCACTCATGACCTATCTAACTTTAAATTCTAGGGGGTTAAGCCATCCAAAAAAAAACTAGCCTTGAATACATTGATACAAGTGTATAATCCATATATGATTATGTTACAAGAGACTATGTGTGAAGGGGATAAAGTGGTAAATGAACCGGGGAAATAGTTGGGGGGATGGGATTTCACTTATTTGGATACCAAGGGCAGGTCTGGAGATTGGTGACATGTTGGAAATCTAGTCTTTTTCAATGTACTAATTCTTTGGCTTTCTCTTTAGGTTTGGGGCTTTGTGCTTATTTCCTAGGAGTTGGGGATGGAGTTGACATTCCTGAACAACTATGGTCCTTATCTTGTGAGAAACAATATTGGTTGAAGGTGTTGGCGATGTATTTGTTAAAGTAACATAGGGTCATTATAGTGAGTGACTTAAAATTCTCAGTAGGCAGAGCTAATATCTAGGGGACACATGCCCAGGATGACCAGTTATTTTATTTATTCATTAAATATTTTGAGGAGGTGAGGTTGATAGACATGGCTCCTATAAAATTGATCCCAACTTGGAGGAATGAGCGAGTTGGGGAGGATATGATATTGAAGATATTGGACAAGTTTTTAATTTTAGAAGAGTTTGCAAATTATCTGTCGTTGATTAGGAAATGGATTGGTTTAGTGGGGGAATATGACCATAACTCTATTCTATTGGAATTTACAAAAGGAGGCCATAGGCCATCTAACTCTTTTAAATATAATCCCAAATAATTCAAGGATCAGGACTTCGTCTCTCTAATTAAACAATCTTGGATCCCATTCAATGATACCAGGCTGTCTTCTACTGCTTTATCGTTTGTAGACAACCTCAAGCTAGTTAAAAAAGTGACCATTGGACGGGATGCTAAAAAGAGTAATAAAGATGAGAAGGATCTAAGTGTTATTGAAATCTAGCTACGATAATATTATGAGGATGAGATGGTGGGTTTTGAAAGTGAGGAGGTTGTCAATACTTTGGAACTAAAAAAGAGAAAGCTTTTGGAATCTAGAGAGGCCAAGTGGATACTCTAAAGAAGGGCCCTCTAGCTGACCTGTGTTGATAAAAATACAATTTTTTTTCACATTTATGCAAACCACAAACGATAAAAAAAATAAATTTAACACAATTTGGAGGCTGCAACATAGGGAGGGTGAAGAGGTAAACAACTTTGAAGATATTGGGAAGTTGGGATCAAAGCATTTTGTGGATTTATACAATAAAAAATGTAGAGCTAATATTGTTGAGGTGGTCAACATTACAACCTTATTCTCTATATTTTTCAATGAGAGGGCCAATGAGATTATGATGGAATAGATGACTAAGGAAGAGCTACAAGAAGTTCTGCACAACTTCCCAAAATAAAAATTTCTAGAACCACATGGTTGGCTTGTTGAATTCTTTTTGGGTTTTTATGAGTTGATAGAGGATGAATTGATCAAAGTGATTGAGTAATCTAGAGTTAATGGAAAATAAATTATAGCCTTTAACTCAACCATCATATATTTGATACCTAAAACAACAAAATTAGGGTCCTTTGAAGAATTTATACCCATATCCCTTTGCAATTGTATTTATAAAATAATTACAAAAAATATTTCTAGAAGGGTTAAGACACTATTGTCTGATACCATCTCTTGGGATCCATTCGGGTTCTTAGTTGATATACAAATCCATGAGTCTATAAGGTTATCATAGGAGGTTCTTCACTTTGTAAAATCCAAAAGGATACTAGCCATGGTTGTCAAAATTGACCTATCAAAAACACATGACATAATTAGTTGGTTGTATCTTAGATTGATGTTGTCTCATGTTGGTTTATGTTTTTCCTTTGTTAATTGGGTCATGAGTTGTATTACTTTTGTTTCTTTTTCTATTTTTATCAATGGTGCTGCTACACTATTTTTTAGACCATGTAGAGGGATAAGGTAGGGGTGTTCCCTGCCACCCCTGCTCTTTCTTATTGTGGTAGAAGAGTTGAGTAGGAATTTGAATGAGGCTAAAAGGATATCTATTTTTAAATGCATTGAAATGGGGGAAAACTTGTATCTAAATCACCTTTTGTTTGTTGATGATATAATTATATTTTTTGTTGGATCTGGGAGAGAGACATGTAAGTTGAAGGAGATCCTATATAATTATTGCTTGGTTGTTGGCATGATGACAAATTCAACAACATCCACCATTTTTTTTGGGCCATATTTGATGAAGAGAAAATGTTATATGTTGAGCAGTTCCCTTGTCAATAGTGGAATCCAAAAAATGGATTGAAGTACCTTGGCTTTAACATCAAGCCAAATGACTATGGTAAGAAATATTGGGCATGGATCATTGCAAAAATTGAAAAGAGATTGCTAGTCCAATGTTTTAGATGGATCTCAAGGAGGGAGGAAATTAATGTTGGTGAAGTTAGTTTTAGAATCCATCCCAGTATACTAGATGTCATTAGCCTTGACCCCCAACGGGGTACTTTACAAGCTCTAGAAAATTAGTGTTAGGTTCTTATGGACATGAAACAGGGAAAAGAAAAGTACCCCCCTTGTTAAATGGGACATATTGTCTATACCAAAGGACTCATGTGGGTGAGGATTGAAAATCCCTCATCATTTTTTTAAAGCACTAGCAAAAAAAATTCATGGAGACTTATTGTGAGTAGTGAATTATGGAGTCAGGTAATTGCCCATAAATATATAAATCCACCTTCGATGGAGGAGTGGATTCTCAATCCATTTGAAAAGAATAAGAATGGTTCTCTTGTCTAGAAGGATTTCGTTTCATCGTTCCCTATTGTAACGAGAAAAATTCTTATGGTTATGGATCAAAGCCACAACAAATCACTGACTGTTTAAAGATCAAACCGCATCCCAAAAAGGAAAAAAATATGTAACTAACTTGATCAAATAAATAACTACTGATAATGAAGGAAGGAATACCTACTTGGTGTCCTATGTATTATGAAGATCTCAAGGATGAAATCTTTCATGGTCCTTCCAAATTTCTCCTTTGTAAATATGAAAAATTTTCAAGTGCAAAACTACAAAGGATGACAATTATATCATAAACAACTTCTATGAATTTGATCAAAATAGAAATGATTGCAACAACTTGTATTATAAATAAAGAGATATTCAAACATGATGAACATATACAAATAACATAAGAAATTCGAAGGAAAGAGGTGTCTTTATTGGTTGACAATAGATTTTGGGGTAGTTATCACCTGTACCTGCTATGACACTGCTCCTCGAATAGACTCCAGGTCCCTCCACCCAGGATATTGAATAAAATATGAACCTTTGAATCCAATGCTCAGACAAACCCAAAGAAGATCAAGGGAGACATCTTGGTCAAATAGGGGAAGCATGGAAAAGGATGGAAATGAGGGTTTCCGGGTCCGAGGACATAAAAAAGCAACAAGAATATAAGGACTTGTAGACAATGCGGTAAATAATCAACATAAATTTGCTTCAAGAATAAATGTCCTATCCTCATGGGTTATTCTCAATATGTACCATCTCCAAGTGGGTGGAGTGGTTATAATTCATTATGTATGTGCATAAGGGGGTTAGGAACTGGGAAAACCCATGACCCCACCCAAAAATGTAGAAATTATGGGTTTTTAGCAAAAATGACATGTATGTGACTTTCCTTAGAGCAACACACATATACATGCCTTGCATAGTTGTTAGGGCGGGTACTAGTAAGAAAATATTGTTTTTTAAAGAATCCAAAGGAGGTATAGGGAATTGGTGTCTACAAGTAGGACATGGAAAATACCAAACAAATCATCAATGCATATGTGGTGGTGATTGATTCTATAATACTTATCATAATAGGTGGCTTGTAGAAAGTGGGGGGTGGTCACAATGTCAGATTGGGGGAAGATCCATGGGTAGAACTTGATGAAGGATTTAGACTTCCAAAAAATGTTCTTTTGTCCTCAAGAGAGAGAGGCATATTCTAGATTTACTAATCCATTGATCCAATTATTACCTCAATATGGAGTTAGGAATGGAGGACTAATGAGCGTCTAGGTTTGGTCAAGGAAGAGGTAGTCACTTGGGATGGGTATATTAGAAGTTTAAAAGCAAGTTGTGTGAGGATAAAAGAGATGGTTGATGAATTACTATTGTCTAATAATCCTAAACTATGCCACTATACTCCAAAATTAGGATACAAATCTATTTGTACATTTGAAGAGGAGCCAAAGTGGCGGTGGAAGTTGTTATGGGAGTTTAAAGGCCCTTTAAAGGGATTTTTTTTTCTATCACTAGTCTTATATATTAAAGTGTTGACTTGGGATAATTTATAGAAAAGGGGGAGATGTGGGCCTATCATATGTCCTTTGCATTTTTGTTTTGTTGAATCTGTCAACCTTCTTTTTATAAAATTTGAATATGTAGGTTAGGTCTAGAAAGAAATGGAGATCTTGACTAGACAAAATTTGGTTTGGAGAGGGGATAGGGTTGATAATTCTCAACAAATATGGATGATGAATCAAGAGACTGTTGGTGTTAAAGCCCACCTTCCATTTTTCTATGGGGTGTTTGGTTGGCCATAAATTCTTCCATATTCCAAGGAAGGTACATCATACCTTTTCTATCAACCGCTCAAAGCATAAATATTTTTAAAAGTTTCCCCTAGGAAAAATTGGTAAAGGCATAAATGAAAATTATGGAGGAGGTTATTGATAGATCTAGGATTTTTTTATATTTTGATGTGGTAGAACAAGGGAGTCCTCTAGTATGCATTGTAGGTAGTATTATTTGTATTTCTATGTTTCATACTATGAAGTTCAAGGTTAGATTGGGACTTGGAAAAAACCATTTTATTGACTTTATGGCTTTAAAATTTTCTTTGATCTTAGTAGCAGAAAATGGGGGTCTCATATCCAAGTCTAAATTAGGGACTCAATGTTGGTGATTAAATGGTTATCTAGAGAATACCGTTTGGGAAACTTTCTACTACAACCAATATTTGAAGAAAGTAAATTTCTAAAATCTCTTTTTAGTTATGTATCTAGTTAACATGTCTACAAACAAAGAAACTAGACAGTTGATGAGCTATCAAAGCTGGACTATAATTGAACCTTAGTCAATGGATGTTAATTGAAGAACAAAATGGGCACATCCAGAAATGAACCTTGTTTAACTATGATGGAATATATATAATTTTTTATTTATTTCTAGATGGATGAATGTGTTAGCACTAGAAGTCACACCTAGACTGTTGTAGGTGTAAGCCTAATACCCATCAGAATATAAAGGATAAATGTTTATAAAATGTGGAAAATGGATGGAAAACTCAATTAAAGATGTCAATCACAAATAACCCCATGCAATATACACGAGCAAACAAGGCCTTAAATAGCTTCAAATCATGTTTTAAGAGATAAAGTGATAGATGGAAGACTTAACAAGGAAAGTGTAATATGAACATCATTTACATCAGGTAATATTGACACACATACGAAAAAAACTCTCTGAAATAAGAACCTCTTACAATCAAAGAGAAAATACTCTGATACACTTGCATACAATATCACAATAGATCCTTTATTGCAATAAAGAAACAATCAACCAGATGAATCATTCAACACAGAATTATATCAAAGTAAGATAGAAAAATATGATAAAAAGAAGCAAGTCTGGTTTCCACCAATAAAAGTATCTTAGATATGGTCCATACATTAGGATAAAAACTCTGTTACAAAGACAATATCAAAATAGGAGTTTTTCTATCACACCATCCAAACCCTCCTTAGTCTTACAATTCCCTTTAAATAACTAAAAAATATTAATTCCAGCTTTACAACTCACCCCTCAACTTCCTCATAGGATCCCCATGCCTAAGGGAAGTGTGGAAAATAACAACAGAAAAGAAACAAACTGCTACTTTAAAGGAGGATGTTGGCAACACATGCAACATTCTTTAATAGTTGATGATGTGTCCATAAGAGTACATATTCTTGGGGTAGGTGGCCTCCCAAAGTGAAACTAATCCTCAATGTGTTGGTACAAATCCATTTTGACAGCTGGTAGCTCCTTTTCCCTCCAAAATCTCCAAAAAACTGAGTTCGCAACACAACGCTGCAGACTGTCCTGAAACAACCAGTTCACAACGCCAATGGTTCCAGGTGCTGTGAACTTTCCTATAGCAACATGTTTCTCTTTTGCCAAAGTTTCAACACATTAAAACTTATACCAAGTGTCCAGATATGCTGCAAAACTTCATTATCTTGATATATAACTGGAGGAAAAACACTAAAATTGCTAGTTATGGTTCAAAACTTATAGCCATCACCCAAATGTTGTAAATGCATATAACAAAAACTTTGACCAAAATTTATGATGATTTTGGAAGACCGATATCTTTATCTTTTTGTTCTGGAGCTTCTTCTGGTAGCCACCTTGGATAGCATGTCTAAATTTCTCTTTGCCAATTCTTCTTTGAAAGGTTGTAGCTCTGCCTTCAATTTCCTGATTTCATCTTGATGGGTTATGTTTTTCCAGTAGAGATTCTTGATCTGCTTATGAAGGGTAAAAATATTTTATCCAAGAACCTCACATTATCAATAGTCTCTTCATACATGCCCATTATCTCCTTAAGCTTCATCCTGGAACCCAAGTCTTCCTTATTCATTTTGTGAGTTTCATATCTTGCTTCCTTGAGCTGCCTCTTGAGCCTTTTGAAGGTGGGGTTGCTTTCATGCTGAGGAGCAGTGATGTTGATAATTTCTGCAAGTTGTTTAGAAGACTAAGATTTTCCTTTTTGTTGGGCTGAAGTCTCTGTTGTGTCATCCTTCATAAGGACATGCTGCTTGGTTGCTGCTCTAGTAAAAAACCTTCTAGGTTTAACCTTGTCTGCAACAATGGGTGGGGAAAAAACAAGCCTTTTTACTTTCAAGCCTCTTGGTTTTCTTGAAGGAACCTCTATGGTGATAATATCTACCATTTGTGAAGTTTCTATGTCTAGATGTTGTGAAGGTCCACCTGCTTCTGCTTCATTTGTTTCTCTGACATTTTTATTACTCATAGTCACCCTTTTCTTCTTGCTAGCCTATGAATTCATAGTTCTCTCAATAGGAGAAGGACTTTGCCTCTTGGACTATGGAGTGGGGGAAACATCTAACTGAAAATGTGATGAAGTTAGGAAGTTTTCCCAATCAGTGTTAGTTTTCCTTAACTCTTCCATTACTAACATCTTAATAAGGCTAGAGTGAAAGAAACTGGTATCCACTTGCTCTGACTTGGCTTGGACTCTGTTTGACATCTTACCAATGCTTCTAAAAATATAAAATGGAAGGTTCATGGCTTCTTTTCATGTGAAGTGTAACAATAGCCTGATGTGGTATTGGTACACCATGTTGAACCTCCCCTCAAATGTGAAGTATCTTTGGATAACCCTCCACATCTTATCAAAACATTCAAGCATGTGGCTTCTAGGTACTACTTTGGACAAGTTGTTGTCCTGATACTTTGGCTTAAGGAATTCCTTTGAGAGGGAAGAATTTAATGACATGGATTTGAACCACTTCTCCCCACAGTTAGGTATCTTTGCTGCAACAAAGATGGAATTCTTTGAAACATCAAACTCTAACATCCCCACTTTTGTTTTAGTCCCATTAAAGTTGAGTGAAAACTCTTTGGCCACTTCTGGATGTCCTCTTTGCATATTTTGACATAAATTTAGGAAACCTACCCTAAAAAGATTCCTTGAACAAAGGTTCAGAGTTAAGGAGATGCATATCATAAGGTTCAATCCTTACAATCTCCCCTCCCTTGTGAGTCTTCTTGTTTTGCTGACTATCCATCACCATTGTTTGAAGAATACTTTTTGTAATTTGTTATGACAACTAGGTGTGTGAAAACATAGTACACAAGAATTTAGGGTTTTAATGACATAACTGTTTTCCTAGAGCTCACCTTGTATAAAGATTTATACACATCACTCTATACACATCAACAGTATGAGATAGATCACACTTCAAACATGAGGGATACTGGAACAACCATTGAAATTTTTAATGAAAGGAAGACAAGTGAAATTTCTTTTCTTAAAACAAAATTTTAGCAGCATAAATATCAGTTTGTAGCGCCAATGATGTATGCAATTTTAAGATTGTTTCTACAAAATATTAACCATACTCCTCAGGTTTTATAGTGGTCTCATTCAATGGGTTATACTATACTTCAAATATATGCAGAAGATGAGGGTTTCAACAATTCTGGAACAAAGGATTCACAACGCCTAGTTCACAACGCACTAGTGATGCGGAGTCAAAACAACTAGTTCACAACACTGAGGTATTTAGTGGAACACGTGGCTTATTTGCTGAGGAGAAGATAAAGTGAGGTAAATATATAAGTATGAAATGGTGGGGAGAATTTAGGGCACCATGGAAATGGATTTGAAATTTTGCAGCAAATGAGTTTGAACAGTTCGCAGCGCTTGTAAATAGAGCAACATAAACCCCTCTTTCAATCTTTGAGCAACATGGAGATAATCAAGGAGTACCTGATACACTTGGGTTTGATGCTGATGCACGTGAACATGATTTTATCTATTAGCAAGTTATCCAAAATCCACGATCCTCTTCAACCAGTTTGCAACGACAGTTCGCAACGCCAAGTTCAAAATCAAAATAGCGCACTTCAAGGAGATTGTTAGAAATTGTGTTACAAAATCCTTGAAAAATTAATTAAATGAAGGCACTGAAAATCATAAAATACCCTTTGACACGTTCCTTAACTGTAATGATGAAAAATCAATGCATGAGGTACTGATAAGTACGCTGCGAACTCTCCTGGTGAGTTGGCAACAAATACATACGACTTTTGACTTGACATCTAAATGATTGATTGGTGAAAAAGGACAACTTGTGTACAACTTGGAGGCATGACATTTCATGGTGATGATTTTAAGATCAAAAGTGTGACTCATAAGGACCAATAACCTTGTCATGATGACTAATCTTATGAAATAAAAGACTCTAAACCAAGGCTAAACATAACTTTTCTTATTCAAATCAAAATTTTGAGTTATGCCAACAAAAAGACACAAAACCTAAGACCTATAAAATCCTATGACTTCAAATAAAACAAAATCAAAGTGTTTTTTCCCCCATACAATTTTATGTGCTAACAAAATCTTTATAAGTTTTCTCTATGTTTACTATAAGGCATATAGTCTGTTTACCTTGAGATGAAAAGTAGAGGATTCAAATGGAGGATCATAGGGCGAGCCCAAAAAAATGGGGCTTATAGTAGATTTTAATTTTTTAGCACTATTAATTAGGGAGGCTCAATTTAGTTTTTTTTTTAGAGCCAACACACAAACACATTGGTGTTTAGACTACACTATGATTGTTTTTGGAAATTTTGTTACAACATTTGTGGAATGCAATCCCTCTATATTTATTTTATTTTGTTATATATGTGTGTGTGTGTGTGTGTACATACATACATACATACATACATACATACCTACATATACATATATTTTTTTTCGCATGGAAGTAAGCATGGGAAACATGTTGAGTACTTCCTCACATTTCGTGGATGGTAAACTGTCATCCCTAATTACGGGGCCTCACCTCAAGGGAATCAAGAGAGTCGAACCCGTGACCAACAAAAAGCACAAAAAACTCATGTCTGGATCTAAACCAATTGAGCTAACCGTTGGAGCTCTATACATACATACATATATCCTGGAGGGTTATCTCAATTGGTCTAAATCCAGACGTGAATTTTTCATGCTTATTGTTGGTCACGAGTTCGACTCTATTGATTCCCTAGGGGAGAGACCCTTGTTAGAAAAATAGGATCACGAAGCAATAAAATAAAACAAATGCGGAAATAAAACATAAAAGATACACAATACAATAGATACACATATATATGTGGTTCACCCAGTGTGGGCTACATCCACCATAGAAATTTCCAGGTCCTTCCTTATTATTATCCAACAAAATGAAGGGATACAACCTACAACACAACCACTGTAACTTCCTCTTCTTTCTCTCACAGTCTCCTATCTCAGAATACAATATTCACGATAATATATAGCTACAATACAATTCCCTCATAAAAGAGGGTTGCCTTCTAGGGAAAAAAGCCCTAAAAAATAACTTCTACCGTCAGATATGCGACATTATAATGAACGGTCCATATTGACTACAAAATTACAATATTTTACAAGGCAATTTTTCCCAATATTTCACTTCGGGGGCATTGCCCCAGAATCCCCCGCCAGGGGGGGACACAAAATTGCCGTCACCCCCCTTGGACCCCCATGGTGACAGTTGTTGGGGGAAATCCCCCCCAAACCCCCCATTAGGGAATGGGGTCCAAGCACTACTGAAACAAACCTCTGAATCAGGAAGATAATTAGGCTCCACAACCAACAATCTCCCACTTGGAGACCGATCAAAACAACTCCACTACTATTGTACCTACTGGACTATACTCCACCTTGGACCTGAAAAATTTCTCATCTTCACCTTCATGCTTGAAGACCAACTGAAACTAAGTAGGAACTCAATTTCTCCCTGGTTACTCCCTTTGTTAACATGTCTGCAAGATTCTAGCTAGTATGCATGTTTTCCAACTTCAAATGTCCATCTTCCAAGACATATCGTATGGAATGGTACCTAAGCCGTATATTCTTAGTCTTTTAATGGAAGGCTGAGTTCTTCACAAGATGAATGGCACTCTCACTGTCACATTAAAACCTTCTATTCTCCTGCTTCTTTCCCAATTCCTCTATAAACCTCTGTAACCAAATCATTTCTTTAGTAGCCTCTGTAGCAACAACATACTCTACTTTTGTTGTTGAAAGTGCAACAACCTTTTGTAATTTTGAAATCCAACTTATTGTTGTTCCACCTACAGTAAAAAAATACCCTATGGTGCTCCTCCTGCTATCTTTATTACCTGCCATATATGAATCAACATGTCCATGTAGAACAATGTTTGAACCTCCAAAACATAATGCATGGGTAAAAGTACCTCTCAAATACCTGAGAATCCACTTTATTGCCTCCCAATGTTCTTTACCTAGATTGTTCATATACCTGCTCACAACTCTCACTGCATGTGCAATATCTGGTCTTGTGCAAACCATCGCATACATCAAGCTGCCAAATGCTAATGAATAAAGGACTCTGGACATGTATTTTGTCTCCTCTTATGTCTCAGGACACATTTTATTAGTTAATTTGAAATGGTTGGCCAAAGGTGTTCTAACTAGTTTTTCATTCTTCATTATAACCTCTCCAACACCTTCTCTATGTACTCACCCTGAGACATTGTCAAATTGTAATTTTTTCCATCTCTTGTTATTCTAATACCAAGAATTTTCTTTACAACACCCAAATCCTTCATCGCAAATGAATTAGCTAATTTCTTCTTGAGAACATTTATATCTTGCATATTAGACCCTACAACAAGCATGTCATCTACATACAATAGCAAGATACTATAGCTTCCATTTTCTAGCTTCTCAAAATAAACACAATGATCAGAATGACATCTACTATAACATTGTTCTGTCATAAACCTATCAAACTTCAAATATCACTGCCTTGGATCTTTATTTAGTCCTTAAAACCTCTTCTTCAACTTGCATACCAAATTTTCCTTCCCTTTGACCTCATACCCCTGTGGCTACTGCATATAAATCTATTCCTCCAAATCCCCATGGAGAAAAGTTGTTTTTACATCTAACTGTTCAAGATGTAAATGCAATATAATAGAGACACAGATATACGTGGTTCACCTAGTGTGGGATACGTCCACTTGAGAAATTTCCAGGTCCTTCCTTATTATTATCCAGCAAAATGAAGGGATACAACCTACAACACACCCACCGTAAATTCCTCTTCTTTCTCTCACAATCTCCTCTCTCAGAATACTATATTCGCGATAATACATATCTGCAATACAATTCCCTCATAAAAGATGGTTTCCTTCTAGGAAAAAAATCCTAAAAATTAACTTCTACTGTCACATATGTGACCTTATAATGAATGGTCCATATTGACTACGTAATTAAAATATTTTACAAGGAATTTTTTCCCAATATTTCACTTTGGGGGTGCTGCGCTCAAATCCCCCGCTAGGGCTGGGGCTATAAAAATTATCGTCGACCCCCCTGAACTCTATTGGTGAAAGTTGTGGGGTCCGTTAGGGAATGGGGTCTAAGCACAACTGAAACAAACCTCTGAATCAAGAATATAACCAGGCTCCACAACCAACAATCTCCCACTTGGAGACTGATCACAACAACTCCACTGCCGTTGTACCTGCTAGACTATACTCCACCTTGGACCTGGAAAATTTCTCATCTTCACCTTCATGCTTGAAGACCAACTAAAAATGAGTAGGAACTCAATTTGTCCTTGGTTATTCCCTTTCTTAACAATTTGTTGATGCTTGAATCCATTAGGACCGAAACGAAAACCTCATGAGGATACAAATCCCCCTGCGTTTTCATAGAGGTGGTACTCCTCTGTTATGGTTTTCACGGGACTCTTGGTCTTTAGAATGTGGGAATTTTACAGAATTCCATCATGGTAATAAAAATAAAGTAAAAATGTAAAAATGGAAAATGTTTTATTTTCTTTTAAAGAAAGTTCCTGAGAGTGGACCAGGAACCACACACATTCACACATTTAAAGTAAATAAAAAAAAATTCCTCACATCCATCATAGTTGGGATAAATATTTCTGATCACATAAAAAATAAAAGAAAATGATCCACATGCATAAGAGAAATTTGACAGAGTGATACATGGCCAACTCAAATAAAGATAATGATAGATCAACCTCAAATATTTGTATTCAGAAGACTTGGTTACAAAGTACAGTCAATATTGTTCCCAAAATAGCTCTCTTGAAATTTCTAAAAAATATTTAGTTTATTACATATTCTCTTAAATTTAAATGTGTTTGTCATAAATACTGGGATTGGGGCTCCTGCGGACCATAAAACAAATATATATAAGAATGAAGTTTGTAGAAGGAAGAAAGTGGGCGACATAAGACAACAAGACTTGGTAAGAAGAAAAAATCAATTATCAGTCTTCGGTTAAACCTTTCTATTTAAAGAGGTGGAGTAAGTGGATGAAGAACTTGATAAAGAAAGAAGGATGTGATCAATATGAACTTACTATGATGGTATCTCTTTCTTGTCACTTTCTTGCTGATTTCCTTTTATTGCTTTCATCGATGGTTACATGAACCATCTCAATTGCCTTTTTCCCTTCATCAGCCAGTTTGTTGATAGCTTTTTTAAACTGATCTTCAATGTAGCTTCTCATTGGCGCCACGTTGATTTCATGTAGAATTTTTATATTGAAAATATCTCCCTCCAAGTCCCTTAGATCAATGGAAATATTACACAAATCTTCTTCAATATCTTGATTTTTTACTGAGTAGTCCACTAGCCAATTATCTATGTCATCTTCATTATACTCAAGAATTCCATAAATTTTTTCAAATGATAACCCTTTAAATATCTCAATTTGTTCCTCAAAGGCTTGCTTGGTTAGGAACAATGAGTTGAGAATCAATTTGGGGTCTTGGACCTCATTGGTGCTCCCGGCTAGGTCTATCTCAGTCATCCTTTTGACTAATTCTTCTCTCCTTGTTATGGCTTGGCTGCATGCTTGGACAATTGTATTCAAGTTTTTAACCTTTTCCTTCCAACATGCGTTCAATTGTTTTATTGGATTTGGAGCACTGCTTTGAGATGTTGTGCTTTTTGGAGTGACAATTGGGGATTGGGCACTCTTCTCGCCAGGACCTTTTCCTTTCTGTTTGTATGATTCATTGGTGCTAAGTATTGTTTCTAGGTCGCCAATGTCATGAGAAGGAGTGCCTGAGTCATTATCTCCGTATTCATTCATAATAATGTTAATAAAATAATTGTTGAAGCCAATTTTTAGTAGATGTTCTACAAAAATTCATCTAGGGTCGAACCCTTTTACCCTTTCATCATATCTTAGATTCAGGTTGTGAAATTGGCGTGCAAATTCATCAATCTTGTTCATATTTTTGAATATGAAGTCTCCAACTTTCCAAGGCAGAGGTATGATTTTTTTTTTTCTCTTTTCATGGAAAAAATGCAACCAGTAGTTGTACTACCTTGCTATTTCAGTAACAAACATTTTGTCAGATATGTGGCATGGAAGGAAGGAAGGATTTTCCTTAGAACCGAAAATCCTTATGACATTATAATTTGTTCCAGTGTCCCCTTCCTATCCATGAACTTACTCGCCTAGTCAGACATCTGGGGAGTGTCCTTTTCAAACAAAAAACCTTTAAAAGCTGACACAAAATCATTAAAAAACTTCATAAAAATGTTGGGAGGCTTTGTGCCTCCATAATGTTTGATACCAGAAGGTTACCGAGTTGAATTCATAGTTTACCTTCTTACACACAACTAATCTCGGAAACTGACAGTAATGTGCTATCGTGAAAACCAAATAAGATGACATAAAGAATTTCTTCTCCTTCTTGTATTGTGACAATTAGGAAGAGATTTCAATGGAAATCAACTTTCCCCAATCGCAGATGGCCTGTTCCTTGACCGTAAAGTATAAGATGTAAAGAATCACACAAGAAATGTTGGCTGTAGTTTATGGTCCTATTACCCTCAGGAAAAGCCAAGAAATTTCTCGGAAATGATTTTTAAATGCGCCAACCTTCAATCTCATGATATGCTTAGGGATGACCACTGGGTTCTCCAGGAGCTCATGTAAGAGGTCCAACCCATTTTCATGCCTCTTTAATAATTCTCTGCAATCTTCACCCTTGAATGTAAGCGTTGGCTTGAGAAGTCTCAACATCTTACAAAATACCCGAGGTGACATAGAGACAGGGGAATGGTCCCGTAATTGAATGATCCGCTGGATTGGAATATATCTCTCGGCACACCAGGTGACCATATCCTTACAGTGGAAAAACTATAGGACACAGCCTACGCAAGCAATTGCAGACATCCTAATTACTTCCTTCAGGGCAGATGGGGATGAGTAGTAAGAATATGCTCTGAACCACTGAAATTTCTGGTCCTCATGCCCGAAAATTTTCAATGTATCTCCACAAAACTGTTTTCGATTTGCTACCATAAGTTGACATAAACATTCCTTTGATATAGATAATGTTTAAAATGAATGCTTGAGAGGGATAATATAATCCTCCACAAATATTGGTTTAATGCTTTTTAATAGGAGATCTCCTCGATCCCTTCGATTATTAATGACAATATGTAAGGTAGCTAGAGAGGTAGTGGGGGGGCCTAGAGGGCCCATAGTGATAATAATGGAGGTCATTCAATGTAAGGTGGAGTAGGTCTACTATATTACTAAATAAGGCCCACTATGGTAGTTAGATATAATAAATGGGTAATTAGATGGGGGGTTTTTCATAACAAGATGTATTTTACAGGGAAATGTGATGGCCCTAGTATTGAATCATTCATTAAAGAAAGAAAATCCGCATGGGAAGATACTTGACCCCATTGGGTAGATCTCAAATTGCAAGGTGATGCTGCCATTTGGTGGAAATCGCTTGATTATAAGGAGATGATGAGACTCTCCGATGTAGAATTTGAAAAAATATTGTTAAACAAGTGGTCTCATGGAGAAAATAAGGATAAAGAGAAAACCAAGAGTTTATTTTCATGTGAAAAATCTATATTACAGGTTCATGGTTGTATTCATAAAGAAAATATCGTTGTTTCTATTAACCCTAGTTGCATGCATAATTTTATCAATGTTCAGTTGGTTAATAGATTGCAAGTTCCAATAAAGAATATTCAAAGCACACATGTTGGGGGCGAAAATATTCAAATTTTTAAAGATTTGAAGATTACCATGGATAAATATGTACTGTATTCAGATTTTTATGCTATGGATATGGATGAAGTGGATATTGTTTTGGGATATCCTTGGATAGAATCAGTGGGTACCATTAATATTAATGTGCAAAAGAAGTTTTTAAAGTTGTGGTACAAGAAAAAGAAAATCACATTGCAGGATGTGTCTCTTAGTAAGAAAGATGGACCCATGGAGGCTATCAAAGAAGTTATTGCCCAGTCTGAAGTTGAATCAGAGGCAGAGTCTACAGAAGGAGATGAAGCGAAACTACAAGAAGGACATAATCAGGAAGCTAAGGAGGTCATTGACTCAAAGGAACAAAGTGTTGCAGATTTGAATAAAAAAGAAAAAATTCCTACAGTTGTTGTATATCGCCATCCACATCATATAGAGATGCAAAAGTTATCAAGGCAAGGGCATGTGCATGAACACATTTATGCACCAACAGGGCACCAAACAAGAAACCGATCAAGAGGTGCATGGAGGACTACCGGCACTATGGGAAGAGATCAAGCTACAGAAACAATCCCATGGCAACCCTGACATGATGCAGAGAAAGATAAGGGTGGAAAGGTAGCATATAAACATCATGTTCGACTTCCATTGGGATGGATGGATGGTCGTACTTGGTACCAGTTGGCTACATTGCTTAGTCGATCATATTGTATGGTTTCTTCTCATGTTTCAAGGACAAAACATGTGAAGGGGGATGGAATGTAGTATACCTAGGGAGGTACCCAATGATAATATAGTTATGTGTTATTAGTGGAAGTCAATTAATATATGGGAATGTGGTCATTCAATGTAAGGTGGACTAGGTCCACTATATTAATAAAGGCCCACTATGGTAGCTGGATGTAATAAATGTGAGAAGGCTCTCTAGAAGGTTCCTAGGAGATAGGGAGAGCTATATAAAGAAGTGTAGGCAATGTAATGAAACATAGTGAAGAATCTTGTGATTGTACAAGCAAGGATTGCTTGAGGAGTTTTATTCTTCCATAAGGATTAATATATGGTGTTACCCTACCTCAAGGGTTTTCTCTATTTCTTGTGTTAATGTTATGGTGAATGGTTTATGGTTTATTCTTGTTTATTTATGAAGTATATTTACAAATCTGGTTTAGGTACTTAACAAGTGGTATCAAAGCACTTTCCTTGGGCAGACATTGTGGGAAATTTTTTTTTATTTTTGCAGATTTTTTTTTTTTCGGAGAAGAAAAAAGAGGGCCGCGACATTCTCAAAGTTTTTGGTATATTTATATGCAAAATTTATAGAAAAGGGTTGTATATCTGAGTTCCTCTCAGAAAAATACCCAAGTTTAAAAAAAACATTATCCGAAACGGAGTCCGGGAAGTCAAGATTTTGAAGTTTTAAAATCTGCAAATTTTCAGGATTTTTTCCGCGGACGACGACGATAATTTTTTTTATTTATGTAGCATCTGGAGGCCAAATTTGCCCAAATAAATTACAGATCTGAGTTCCTCTCACAATTTCACCCAATTAAAAAAAAAAACCCAGCCAAAATGGAGTCCGGGAAGTGAAGTTATGAGCATTTTAACTTCAACAGTTTTTTAGGGTTTTTCCAGAAAAAGCCACGATTTTCTGCCGTAACTTATTGGGTGAGTTTATAGGATGCTCAAATGGCTATTTCTTCTCAAAACCTGAAAGAAATTATTGAATCATTCAAAGCCCAATTGTTTCACACATTGGATGACAGATTGGATGCATTTGTACATGGCCTCACAGACAGCCTCACAAACAACCTCAATGATAGTTTTCGTAGTATTCAAGATTCATTGAATAACATGCATGAGAGATTTCTTATGGAGGGCCTCAGGGATGGATATAATCAAGAAAGATATGCTTGGTATGATTTTGAGGCAGATTGTGATGATTGGTATATGGATAGTTGTCATTTCTGGGATGACAACCACTTTCATATTTTATTTGATGACTCTACTCCACCTTCTGTAGAGAACATCAATGTCCCACATCAGGAGCTAGTTACCAGCATTCAGTCTAGATATTCTATAGTGGTATTATTCATTCCAGATTCTGCTACGACCCTTTTCCACTATGTGTATGGATCTTCTTATTTGGATCCACATGATAGGTGTCAGTCTTTGGAGCATCATTTGGAGTTGGTTATTGGGTTCCAAAATCTTCCACGGGGAGTT
>ML782691.1:664127-691643 GCA_009831015.1 Picea engelmannii | reverse complement strand
AAGTGAACAGGAGAGGATCCCTTCCATAATATGATCCATTGTATGGTGTTTCCCTACCTCAAGGGTTTGGTAATAATAAAGTGTGGTTTCTTCTATCTTGCTTGTGGATCTATTGTGTATTCAATATTTGTGGTGATTATATTTGTATATCTGATATAGGTACTTAACACAATATTTATGGAACCTACATGATGATTTGTTAGCATTAAAGAATACTAAATGTGTATTGGGAAATGCACGAAGGTGGTAGGGACGGATGAGAGAGAAATAAGATTTGAGATTTTTGAAAACCCAGGAACCTATGACTCCAGAAGGTCAAAAAAATGACTAAGTGTTGTAATGCGGTTGGTTGGACCTAACAAAGGAGAGATGATANGTGGTCCAATGGTCAAAATGTAGATCACATATCTTTTGGATGAAAAATATATATCACATAACATGGGATATGAAATCTTGACCCTGTCAACCCGAGAACCCGTGATTGCGAAATCAGCTAAGTATAGGATAGCGCAATGGTCGGTCAGAATCATGATGTGAGGGAATGTATGTAGATGAGGATCCACAAGTCCACCAACTTGGGAACCCGCGAACCCATCATTTTGGAAAAACTACTAAGGATAATAACTAGAAAGGGAGAATAGAAGGGAAAAAGGAAATGGGGAAAATGGGTAAGTATAGAAGAGGGAAAAGAAAGGGAGATTTTCTTTTGAGAAAATAAAAAAGGGGATGAAAATTTCAGAAGTGGGAATTGATCTCAACAATAGGCTCAAACTATGGGATGATAACCCCTTATGGGTTGTTAAGAATCCATAATCTCTCGTGACTAGGTTCTTCCGCCGATTGACCTATGGAGTTAGAGTAAGAATATACAAACTGAAAAAAAATAAAATTATGTACAATCAGAATAAAAAAGTATTAGGAGAAGAAATCTTTGAAATGTTTCCCGTTGACTAGCAAAATTAATATTTTTCCTTTCATGTCTTGGAGCATATAGGAGTTAAATCCCAATATCTTCTCGACGACATATTGTCCGATCCAAAGTGCTTCTAACTTTTTATGCATGAATGACTTATCCTTGGCCTTGTTCCAAAGTAGCACCAACTCTCCCTTCTGGAAGTTCTTCATAGTTGTGCTTTGATCAAAATATATCTTGAATGTTTGCTGCCTCTGAGAAGTTCGATTCAGGGATTTACTTTGCTCCTCTTCCAACTTAAGAAATTGGTTGATTCTCTTATGGATGGGTGAACTGTCTTCTATATCTTCAATATTAACCACATAGATCAATACATTGAGATCGAGGATAATCAACATTGTCACCTCTTTCCCATAAACCAATAGATATAGAGACATCCCTGTGCTATCCTTCGGGGTCGTTATGCTTGCCCATAATGCTTTCGTCAACTTTAGATGCCAATTCCTTTGGTTTCTATCAACACTTTTCTTTAGTATCTGCACAAGTGCTTTGTTTGTGGATTCAACAAGGCCATTAACTTGTGGATAATAATTCAATGATTGACCCATGATGATTCCATTTTGTCCTCAAAACTCCATGAATTTTGACCGATGAAGATCGAACCATTGTCTATGATAACTTTATCAGGGACACCAAATCTCGACATAATGTTTTCTTTGAGGAATTTAATTAGTTCTTCAACATTAGCCTTCTTTAGTGCCACCACTTCCAGCCATTTTGTGAAATAATTGTTAGTTGTTAGAATGTACACATGCCCCTTTCTAGATTTTGGATTAATCGTCCCAACAACATCAAGTCCCCATTGGGAAAATGGGTTTTCTACCACAATCAATTGCAAAGGCATTGCAAATTTATTCATTTTTCTTGAAAACTACTGGCATGACAAACATTTCCTTATTGTGGCATACAAATCTATGAATATCGATGGCTAGTAAAATACTGCTCTGATTATTTTGTGGCCAGTTGCAGTAGGTGCAAAGTGTCCACCACGTATTCCCTCATGGAATTCTCTAATCAGTTCTTGGGCTTGATTTTCATCGATGCATCTTAGCAGTATACCATCAACATTTCTTCTGAACAATATGTCAGCAACCAACACGTATTGGTTCTCCTTCATCTTCAGTGTCCTTCACTCCTTGGGATTCATGGTGACAAGAAATTGCCTGGACATTAAGTAGAATATAATATCTACGTACCATTTTGAATCAAATAATGGTTCTCTGACTGAGATTGAATCATCCCATCGACCGAGTCCTCATTCACGATGAGCTTGCATAAACCTTGTCCTTTTATTTCCTTTATAGGTTTAATCTCGATATCATATTCTTGTATCTTTTCCAACTAGTTAGCCCATCTTCCTTCTCTCAGCTGTTGATTTAGAAGCATCTTCACTGGTGATGAGGGAACATAAGCTATAACATGGGAGTTTAACATATACGTCTGAAAGTGCACTAATACTTTTATAAGAGCCAAGGCTTGCTTCTTGAGTTCTGAATACCTCAAATCATAGTCGTGTAGGGATTTTATCATAAAACTTATCGAGTGTTCTTATCCGTTGCTATTTTTCTGAGTGAGAACAGATGCAACAACTGTCTCTGTAGAAAATAAATAGATAATGAAGTCTCTTTGGAAGTATGGAATGATGAGGACAAGAGATATCATGATTTCTCCTTTGATATTGTTGAACGCTTCCTGAGTATCTGATGTCCATTCAAACAGATTGATCGACTTTATGATGCTTGCGTAGTCAGGAACAAATCTTCGCACAAAATTGATTTTTCCGAAGAATGACTGGACTCCCTTCTTGGATGTCGGGGGGTTTGTTGATGATTAAAATCACAATGATGAATTTTTCTTGCAAAGGATTGGTAAGCGCTATTATTTATTATGATAATAATATTTAACTAGTAGGTGGGACCCCCTTGTAGACTAGAGGTGGAAAGATAGACATGTTATGCTTATATGTTGCTACTGTTATGATGTTGCCTACACAGTCCTATACAATTGATGATGTAGTCTTGGTTTCATTTGATATGACAAATGGGTGGCTGATGCATTGTTGCTAAATGTTATTGATATTTGCTTGCAATACAAGGCAATGCCATGGATATGAAGATTATGATGTTTACAGGTGCTATGTTATGTTATGTTATAACATTGATTACTATTCCATATATGTTTTATGAAAAAGATAATAAAATGGGATCTTAATCAAAACAAAAAGAAAAACTATGGATAAGTTATAAATATATGGAAAAAAGATTATATCTAAACCTTGTGACATGGTGGACCTAGCTACCTTACTATGTGTTTGAGTTAAAGGATTATGCAATTTTTATTAAAAGAGTTATATAGAGGCACATATGGTAATGTTAACGCATGGTGGTGACATGTTTGGGTGGTGCACTATACAATGGATATGTCATCAGATCTATACAATAGATATGGCATTGGAATTATGCATTGGTTATATGGTTGAATTTAATGGTTGATAAACTGGATCATACATTGAATTGAATAGGAATAGGTGAGGAAGCAACGTGCATTTACTGCACGTCACTCAAAACCTCCCTTGAGGTCATCACCCTAGCATAGTTGCATTGTTTCTCTGTTGGTTGTGGAAGATCCGCGATTTTAGGTTTGGAAGGGGAAAAATTGAGCCAACTCTTCATTAAAGCGATTTTACATAGGTATGGCTCTTTTCTTTCCATCCATGATGGACTTTCTATATTATGAATCAAATGGTGGCTTAGGATTGCATGGGTTCTGTGTTTTCTTGAGTTTTCAACCGAGTGTCAATATTGTGTTATGGGTTCTCTGTGATTATTGTGAAATTTTAGCATTTTTAAGCGAAGTAATGGGTGTTATTGATTGTAAAGTCTGTGCATTGGTTATTGAATCAGACAGCTTGGTTTTTTATGATGATTCTCTGTGAAAAATGGTAACAATGGTGCAACGATCTATGAGTTTTATTGTTGAGGGGTTTTAACCACCAGTCTGTGTATCAATTGTTGTCAACCCTTTTTCCCTCTCGGTCATTGTTGTGATTCTTTATCCAAGTTGAAATGCAATCGTCGACAGTGGTGTGGTTCTTTTTGGCTAAGCCTTGAGCTATTGTTTGTATGTCTTGTTCTTTACTGTCATTTTACCAGAATCTTTCCATAATCCAATCTTGTTTTGTTCAGAGTGTTTAATAGAGGCATGTGTATGTATCAAATGGATATGAGTTGCACTCTAGCATTCATTTCACGAGAGTTTTTAACACACGCTCCTCTCATATCTGCTATAATGACCGACTGTTATGTTTTGAATCCTCACTATCAATTATTTTTTGAAAGTTATCGACCTCCCGAGTGTTGGAAAAAGACTTGGTCTTTTAGTGTTTTTGAGTATCCTTCATTATTTAAATTAACCCTCGTTTCCTCTCTATAATAAAGTTTTAGAGGCATCTGTGTGCTCTTGGGTTATTGAGCTCGAATTGCCTTGTTTCCACTTAGGCATTCTCGTATGGTTCTGTCAAGATATTGGATTTTATAAGTTGAAAGACTGTGGTGTTTTAAAAGAGCATGGCTCTCTCTTCTTCCAATATTATATTCATTACCCGTGGTTTCTTCTCGGTGGTAAATTCTTGAGGATGTAAAAGGTTATGAGCTCTCTGTGTTTTTTTTAAAAGTCAAGCAGACTTTCGTTTCCTCTCTGCATTTAAATTCTAAAGAGCCCGACTTGATTCTGACTTGCTTCTACCTTCCTCGAGCACCTTCTGGGGTCTGTCAATATTTTGGGTTACGAGTTTAAGGATTGTGGAGATTTTAAAGGCACAATCTCTCTCACTTCAAAGACCATCTCTTGGTCGAATCTTTGTGTTTCCTCTCTCTGATGAATTTGTTTGAACAAGAAGAAAAGTATGGTTACCTACAACCCGAGAGATTTCCTTCTAGTCAATTCTGGTCTTTCTTGCTGTGTTAAATCCTAGCATGATAATGATTACATTTAAAGTTTAAAATACACTTATGTGAGTGATTGTTTCACCAAGCACAACCATGATTCTGTCAAAGTTTAAAAGGGATACCTATGTGTCAATATGGTTTTGTTCTCTTCATACATCTTATGGGAATCACCGTGCATATTATGATTGTTTTAAAAGGAAGTCTGTACATATTAATGCCCACATATATCAAGCTGAGGGATGCATATTTTGGGTTGACTATTGTTGTCGAATCGAGATTATGTCAATTACATAATAGAGACCTGTGTGTATGATAGATTCATTAACATTCTTTAGTTCTGTCTAGATTTAAAAAGGAACCTGTGTGTGGTTAAATTGGGCCTGATTTTTGTTGATGACAATTGATTATTGATTGATTAATCCTAAGACTATTATTATTCGATTTCTAGGGATGGATATTGGATATAGAAAATGGAATCACTGTGCATATTATGGTTGTTTTTAAAAGAAGAGATCAACATTAGAGCATGCAATACTATGGTATTGGAAATGTTTGCATAGTCATTATATAGAATGTACAAATTGGTATAGATTGAATATTTCTGGGAAATTAAATTTTTATTGAAGACATCAAGCAATTCATATGAAATTGAGGAACAACTAAATGTTTTGGTCTTGGAAGTGGATGCTTTTTGGATTGATTTTAAAACAAATTTATGATAGTTGATTGATTTAATTTATTTTATGAAAAATATATGTATAATTCACTCTCATTTTCTCACTTTTTCGCTCATTATAAATCCCCTCATGATCCCAAATTCATTTTGCAGGACCTGTTCACTAAAATTAAATTAAAAATTTGTATGGAAGTAATAAAAAATGACACAGAGATATATGGCACATGATATGTTTTAGTATTGTTTCACAATCAGTTATTTAATGAATCATCGAGCAGTAATCGTGTTCTTACTCCCTATCATGATATCACTTTTTCTCTCATTACAATCCCCCCAGATATCCCATGAACCTTATTTAACCCCCTACTCATGAAAATTATTAAATAAATTTTATGTATTGGATTGCATGGGTCTGATGTTAATTTTTGAGCCAAAATTTGTTTCATATTAAGAGAATGTCATGTATGGTTTGTTAAGAAATAGTTGCTAATAATTGCTGCATACATGATGAGCTTCTTCAGTAGAGGAAGTCATGGCCGAAAAAATAGGGGCAAAGGGAACTGGAACAGAGGGCCTAGAAGGCCCAGATTCTCAATACACTTCGATGTCGATCCTCAAGAGTTAAATCAACTCTTTCAAGATGGATTTTTCAATTGGATTAGACAAGGGATAGTTGAGCCTATACCAGAGAGGCCTTCTTTCCAGCCCCAAAATGTTCCTGGTATCCCCATGTATCTTTTCAACTTGAATTCCCCAAGAATGATGGATGGCAGGAGATTGTTCACCCAACAGTCTCCCACCATCGTGGCTAGCCAAATTTGTCATTACCTCCTCCTCCTCCACTTGTAAACCCAATGCTCAAATTTCCCCTGCACACTCACCTGTACAGTCCTCCCATGCAAGCAAAATAATCAAAACCAAGGCACACCATGTGCATGATAAAGGTAAAGACGTTGCTGCTCCCTCCTCTCCTTCAAGTGACTCAACGAAGTCAGTGTCTTCCTGTATGCACTTGAGGGATGATTGCTCCCATGTCATTAGTGAGATCAAGCCTCAAGGTTCCACCCAACCTAAGGCTGATTCAGGGAAATCCAAAGGGGGCAAAAAAAACAAAGGAAGAATTGCCTCTCAAAGTGGAAAATATGGTTTTTGATTATGTGTTTATAATTGATTTGTTGAGGATAGTGGACTGCTGAAAGTTTTGGACAACAAACTATTTTTGGATATTGTGGATATTTACATGTTTGGATATAATTTGAAATATCTTTGATACTTAAATTTCAAATTGTGGAGTTAATTATGGGAGCCACAAGGAGGCATGTGTATGCTTGATTGTCTAATTATGTTTATTTTTGTTAAGAAATAAAAGGGAGTCACAAGGGGCCCCACCTACTAGTTATTATTTAATAAAAAGACCCTTAATTATTATTATTATTATTTCTTCCCCTAAACTAAAGATTAGTTAAGTTTTAGTTAACTTAACTAAATGAGGTAGTTGAACTACTTCAACTAATTTGGAATGCATAAAAGCCAAATGAGAAGGAAGAAAAAGAGGAGAATAGAAGGAGAAAACATACTAAGGTTTTCTCTTGATTTTTATTGAGATAGTTTAGTTTTCATTCATTCTTCAATTCATTAAAGGCCCAATTCTCTTTTTGACAGTAGGGTCCTATTATAGACAACAAGGTTCAAGGTTGAACCATATCATTCAAATGTTTGTTTAAGAGGTGTTGATCTATCTTTGATAGTCTGTGTAGACTTATCTATTTAGGAATTGAGTTTCATGATTGATAAAGGATATTGTGCAGAGTCAAGTGGGCAACAGTCTGTGACAAGTTGATCTAGATTTTAAAGTTTAGTTTTTACTTCTTGTCAGAGTCCTTTTGTATGGTTTTCATTGAGGATTTCTAAGTTTGACCTTGGTCCATGCCCTCACAGGGATTTTTGTAAGAGAATGATACTTTTTATTTCTTGGAATGAAATAAAGTGATTTCTATTCTGTCTCATTTGTGTTAATCTATGACTAGGTATTTTTTCTTTTGATCTCCACATTTACTTTTGCAATCTGTTATATTCAGAAAATTACATAAAAATGTTATATTTTGCAATAATCTTTTATTTAAAAAAATCAGCCTAATCCCTTGTAGTTAATACTTGTGGATTGGGAAACACATTTTGAGGCTATAAACATAGGGTAATATTCCCGACTATCTTGCCTTAGCCAAGCAAGATTAAAAAATGCTTGAGTAAGATAAATTCATATCTTTTCCTCAACAGGGTTGAGCTCGTTTATTGCTTTAACTCTTTTCGGATCTATGTAAATCCCTTCCTTGCATACAATATGGCCCAACAAGTTTCCTTGAGTTACAACGAACAAGCATTTCTTTGGATTCATAGAAACACCGTATAATCTAAATCTTTCAAAAACCTTTCTTAAATGATGGATATGATCCTCCCTTTTATTTGAATGCACCGTCAAGTCATCTTGGTATTTTTCCATAAACTTTCCTATCAACCCGCTGAACGCATGATCCATGTCCCTTTGGAATGTGGCTCCAACATTCTTCAAACCAAAAGGCATTCTAGAATATGCATATGTCTCCCATGATGTGATAAATGTTGTCTTTTCGCTATCTTCCTCAGCCACCAAGATCTGGTTATATCCACAGAAACCATCCAACATGGACATGCAAGCCAATCCAATAACTTATTGTAGAAGAAACTCCATGTTAGGAAAAGGAAAATTATCTTTTATGCTTGCTTTGTTAAGGTCTTTGAAGTCAATAGACTTCCAGATTTCCCTAGTCTTTTTCCTTACAATCACTGGATTTGAAAGCTAGTATGAATGTTTGATGGGATAAATTATCCCTACCTTCTTCAACTTCTCCAATTCAATTTTTACCAGAGGTGTGATCTTGGGATTCATCATCCTTATTTTTTGTTTCATTGGTTTCGCTTCTTCCCTCAAAGGAATGATATGCTGGAATATAGTTTTATTGTAGGATTTCAAATCATCATAGGTCCAAGTGAACACATCAATATATTCTTTGAATACGACAACATATTGATCAATCTCTTCAATGGTGCAATCGACTCCCAAGTTGACATATTTCAGGGACTTTTCCGTTCCAATATTGACTTTTCTCGTTTCTTTCATTTTTCAAACTGAAACTTCTTCAAGGATATTCTTGGCATGATCGTATTTTGTAAACAAATATTCAACTTGTATACAGTATTTTGGGAAGATAGATGAGTTATCATCTTCTTCTTCATCATCGTTTAACAACAAAAATTTCCAACTGTTCATGTTCTCAAATACTTGTAAGTAATCAACATTATTGGGCACGGATGGTCGAAAAGCTCTTTCTACCTAGAAAGACATTTTTCTTTGGACATAGTCTAGGTTTGATAATGAGGCCGCCAAGGCTAGTGAATTGGCCTTGTGATTCTTGTCCCTTGGAATGAAAGCAATGTTGAAGGAGCTGAAAGATTCCAACAGTTCGTTAACTCTTTTGAAATACAACTTAAGTATTTCCTTTTTGATTTTGTACCTTTGGGTAACCTGATTGATGACCAAATATGAGTCTCCAGTCACAATGATATGTTCTATTTTCATTTCATGTGCAAGGATCATCCCCTAGATCAAAGCTTCATATTCTGCCTCGTTATTTGTGCATGAAAACTTCAGTCTCACAACATGGGGATGCATATTATTATTTGGACTCAAAAGAACAATTCCATATCCGTTCCCAGATTTAGAACATGCTCCATCGAATGACATCCTCCAATAGCCTTCAAACAAACATTATTGATTCCCCAAGCCTTGAAATCACTCTAGGATTTCGTTGTGCTCCATGTCTAGGATACCATAGTTTCCAATCCCGAAATCTATATATTCTTCCATTAATTCATTGTCTTTCTTCTTGAAAGAGAAGGGTTTTTTGGGTTCACGAGGTAATTTAATCATCACTCTCTCCTTGCCTAGTATCATCATACAACTTCTGTCATTCATTATATATCTACCGATTATGGATGTCCAGTCTCTTCCCAGCACAACTTCGTATGCTGGAGGAAGTTCTACCACAATAATATTGAAAAATGTAATGATATGGGGGGCTGCTGTAATCCAAGCATAAAAATCCTTGATTTCTCCGTACACTGGAACTTTTCTAGAATCAATTGCATATATTCTCTCACCAGTTTCATAATACTTAGTGCCATTAATTCCCAATGCCTCCATGACCGCAAGCGACATCATATGATTTGTCATGCTAGTGTCAACTAAAAAATTATGTAATGCAACATCATGATTTTCAATTAAAATGTAGAAGGGAAAAAAAATTCCTCTAAGCTTGGCAGTTGACGGGCTCTGTCTTTGTTTTGGAATGGTAACGACAACTTTAGTTCTTTCCGATGGATCATCCAACAACTTCAAAATGTTCTGTCTTTTCTGAGGAATATTTACCACTTTCGTAAAAGGAATACGTATACTCAATTTACTTAGGTCCTCCACAACATTATACGTCATTTGAGTTGAGCTTGACGCCAAGTGTTGCCTTTTGGTTCCATTTCCATCCGTCACTTTCTCATTCAACACTTTTTCATTTGTTTTTTCTTTTTCTTTTTCTTTTTGTTTTTCCTTATTAGAGTCGCCTTTATTTTCCCTCTCCAAATATATACATGGACGTCTCGCATTCATCCATTTGCACAGTTTCAGAGCTTTCATCAGGTAAGTAATAATTTTCTTGTTCAATTAATTGCTCGTCATGGACATCATCTAGAACAACTGCGTTTGGAGTAGGCTATCTGGGAACCCTTGGTCTTTGTGGGTCATCAGTATTTTCAAAACTGACGTTGTTTTCGATGGGAGGGTTCCTGCTTTTCTAGGGAATTGGCATTCTTGGGTTTGGCATGTAATTATCTCCCCTTCTCAGTCTGGTTATATCGTTCTGCATCTGTTTGATGGTTCTATTCATCTGTGTAATTTCAATTCTTTTCTTTGTTTCCTGCGCCGCCACAGGGTCAACCTTTATGTCAGGTATCCTTCCTTTAAAAATCTGCCTCCTTCCGTTTGGTTTTGAGCTGCTCGAGGTTTGAATTCTTCATTATTTCTTGAACTGGAAGCTCCTTGATTATCTATATTTAATCCCCCCATATACCTTTGTACTCTTCCTAGTATAATTTTGGGTTCGACACCCGTGTCAATTATAATTTCTTCCATCTCAGTGGCTTTAGTCATTGCCTCCTCCAAAGTATCCATTTGGTATGTTCTGATGGCATATTTTACATTCACAGGAATTGCATTCTTCTAAAAACTGATAATGACCAGGTCATTTGGTATTTTATCTTCTTGAACTCTACTCAAGGTTTTATTGAACCTGAGATTAAAATCTCATATCCTTTCGTTCTTCCTCAACCTAATCTAGGTGAAGATGGTGAGGAGTGTATGGTAAGCAATTAGAGGGAAAACATAGTTAGGAACATAGCTTTGAGGTCATTAAATGAGTGAATGGATCTACTGGGTAACATTTTATACCATTCATAAGCTCTTTTTGATAGGGTTTGCAGAAACAACCTTACCATGATGTCACCATATTCAACTCGGTGAAAGTCACAAACATAAAGAAATAAGTGTAGATGCCTCTTTGCATCGATTTTTCTGTCTCCAAAAATTTCCTTTAAGGTGCCCTTAGGGAGATCAGGGAGCTCATGTCGTTCACCTATAGGATTAAGAGGGGAATCTCTTACCCTCCTTCTATTTCAAAACCCTGGGATTCCTTGATTTCTTGCGGCATCTCTTCCACCTACTTGTCTCTCCTCATGATGCTCGTATCGAGGTTGTTAGTCTCTCACTGCCATGTCTAGGGAGACTTCGGGGCAAGACCTTTTACTGCTAAGAATAGAGATTTTCTTACTTTTACTTCTGGTAATGGGCCCCTTATATTCATCTAGCTTCAATCTCGACCTTGTTCTCGTGCTGCTTTAGCTAGTCTTTGATTTCTTTGATATTGTCATTCTTCTATCCTCTGTCTTCATAGGATTTCTCTTTCTTCTTCTTGGACTAATATCTTCCACGACCCTTATAAATATTCTCAAGTCTGGACTGTTGTTATTACCAAATTGTACATATGGTGTAAAATTGTTTGTTGATTATTCAATCCAATTTCCAAATAGGGCTGATTACCTTAGGGTAAATCCATATATTCATTCACAATGCTTGCCCAGGTTCCAAATTTCAGTTCATGTCTGTAGTATGGTTGCCAAAAATGTTGACGCTTGAATCCATTAGGACCAAAATGGAAACCTCATGAGGATACAAATCACCTTGCATTTTTATAGAGGTGGTACTTCTCTGTTATGGTTTTCATGGGACTCGAAGTCTTTAGAATGTGGGACTTTTACAAAAGTCTGTCATGGTAATCAAAAGAAAGTAAAAATGTAAAAACATAAAATGCTTTATTTTCTTTTAAATAAATTTCCTAAGAGTGGACCAAGAACCACACACATTCACACATTTAAAGTAAATAAACAAAATTTCCTCACATCCATCATAGTTGGGCTAAAGATTTTTGATCACATAAAAAATAAAATAGAATGATCTGCATGCAAAAGAGAACTTTGACAGAGTGATACATGGGAAACTCAAATAAACATAATGATATATCAAACTTGAATACTTTATATTCAGAAGAATGGGTTACAAATTACAGTCGAGATTGTTCCCAAAATAGCTCTCTTGAAACTTCTAAAAAATATATAGTTTATTACATATTCTCCAAAATTTAAATGCATTTTTCATAAAGACTGGGATTTGGGCCCCTGTGGACCATAAAGAAAATATATATAAGAATTAAGTTTGTAGAAGGAAGAAAGTGGGTGGTAGAAGAAAACAAGACCTGGTAAGAAGAAAAAGGAAATTATCAGTCTTCGGTTAAACCTTTCTAGTTAAAGAGGTGGAGTAACTGGATCAAGAACTCGATAAAGAAAGAAGGATGTGATCAATATGAACTTACTATGATGGTATCTCTCTCTTGTCACTTGCTTACTTATGTCCTTTGATTTCTTTCATCGACGGTTACAAAAACCATCTCAATTGCCTTTTGCCCTTCATCAATCAGTTTGTCGATAGATTTTTTAAACCACTCTTGGATGTAGCTTCTCATTGGTGCCACATTGATTTCATGCCAGATTTTTATATTGAAAATATCGCCCTCCAAGTCCCTTAGATCAATGGAAATATTATGCAAAGCTTCTTCAATATCTTAATTTTTTACTGAGTAATCCATTAGCTAGTTATCTACGTCATCTTCATTATACTTAATAATTCCATATAGTTTTTCAAATGATAACCCTTTAAATATCTCAGCTTGTTCTTCAAAGGCTTGCTTGGTTAGGAACAAGGAGTTGAGAATCAATTTGGGGTCTTGCACATCAATAGTGCTCCCAGATAGGTCTATCTTAGTTAGACTTTTGAATAATTCTTCTCTCCTGTTATGGCTTGGCTGCATGCTTGGATGATTGTATTCAAGTTTTTAACCTTTTCCTTCCAGCATGCTTTCAATTGTTTTATCCAGTTCGAAGAAGGAAGATACTCCTCTCTTCTTCTCAACTCTGTCATATTGGTAAATTTAAAATCGAAGGGTACGATCGTGTCAAGGTAAACACCTTCTTCATTTTTAAAATCCACCTTTAAATATTCATGCAAGGCATGTGCCCTCATTCCAAAAGTGACCATGTTCTTTGAAAAATCCCAAGCCTGTGTAATTAATTCCATTCTTTTCTTAATGTTCTTCTCCACATAGCCCTTGGATGATGTGAACAGGCTTGAAGATCCTTTCATTTTTTCTGCAGGTGTGGTAGGCCCAATTATTGCTAAAGGACTAGAAAGTACTGGAAGAGGCATCAAATCTTCTTCCAAGTCTTTGACTCTTTCCTTTAACTTGGCATTTTCTGCTTCAAGGCCTCCAATAGAATCGTCAAGAGCATCTATAGTTTCTGGATGAATTTGGGAAATTTGGGAAGGCCGCATGTTTCATAGGTTAATATCTGAACGAGATTTCCCCTTTTTATTCTTTACATCTCTTTTCTCAATAATTATTTTTTTGGACTCGTTGTAAAAAACAACGCTCTATAAGACAAAATACTCTTCTTCATCGAATGTCTTGCTCTCAATTATTTCCATCAGAGGATTCTAGTGAATCGTTTCCTTTGGATGATCAATGTTGGGGAACACTTTTTCTATCAATATCGAGTTCCAAATCCTTGAGGGAGAGGTCGCAGATGTCGCTTTTGGCTCGAGATCCCTCCTCTTCTTGCACATTATTTTTTCTTTTCTTCCTCAATGGAATTTTATGGGAGATTTAAATTTTTCTCAAAGGATGGTTATTATCTCCTCCTCCACCTGAAGAAATGTGGGTCACTTTATTAATTTGGTGGGCCATTGGAGCACTTCTCCGAGATGTTGTACTTTTTGGAGTGACAGTTGGGGATTAGGCACTCTTCTCGCCATGAAATTTTCCTTTCTGTTTGTATGATTCATTGGTACTGAGTATTGGTTCCAGGTTGCCAGTGTCACGAGAAGGAGTTCCCGAGTCATTATCTCCATCTTCATTCAGAATAATATTAATAAAAGAATTGCTGAAGCCAATTGTCAGTAGATGTTCTACAAAAATTCTACTAGGGTCGAACCCTTTTACCCTTTCAACATACCTTAGATTCAATTTGTGGAAGTGGCCTGCAAATTCATCAATATTGTTCATATTTATGAATATGTAGTCCCCAAATTTCCAATATAGCAATATGAATTGATTTTTTCTCTTTTCATGGAAAAAATGCAACCAATAGTTGTACTGCCTTGCTATTTCAGTAACAAACATTTTGTCAGATATGTGGCATGGAAGGAAGGAAGGATTTTACTTAGAACCAAAAATACTTATGAAATTATAATTCTCCATTTGTTCTAGTGTCCCCTTCCTATCCAGGAACTTACTCGCCTGGTCAAACATCCAAGGAGTGTCCTTTCCAAACAACAAACCTTTAAAAAATGAGACAAAATCATTAATAACTTCATAAAAGTGTTGGGAGGCTTTGTTCCTCCATAATGTTTGATATTAGAAGGTTACTAGGTTGAATTCACAGTTTACTTTCGTACACATAGATAATCTCATAAACTGACAACGATGTGCTATCGTGAAAACCAAATAAGATGACATAAATAATTTATTTTCTTTCTTGTATTGTGACAATTGGGAAGAGATTTCAATGGAAATCAATTTTCCCAAATTGAATATGGCATGTTCCTTGACCTTAAAGTACAAAATGTAAATAATCATGCGAGAAATGTTGTCTATATTTTCTTGTCCTATTACCCTCGTGAAAAGCCAAGCAATTTCTTGAAAAATATTTTTAAATGCGCTAATCTGCAATCTCGTGATGTCCTCCGGGACGGTCGTTGGGTTATCCAGGAACTTAGGTAAGAGTTCAAACACATTTCCATGCTTCTTTAATAATTTTCTGTATCTTCACCCTTGAACGTAAGCATTGGGTCGGGAAGTCTCAACGTCTTATGAAATACTTGAGGCGACATAGAGACAGGGAAATGGTCCCATGATTGAATGAACCGCTGGCTTGGAATATATCTCTCGGCACACCAAGCGACCAAATCCTTAGAGTCAAAAACCTCCGTGACGCATCCTGCACGAGCAATTCTAGATGTCTAGATTACTTCAAACTGGGAAGAAGGGGATGAGTAGTAAGAATATGCTCTAGACCACTGAAAGTTCTGGTCCTCATGCCCAAAAATGTTCAATGTATCTCCATAGAACTATTGTCGAGTTTCTTCCATAAGTTGACGAAAACGTTCATTTTCTACAGATAATGTTTAAAATGAATGCTTGAGAGGGATAATATAATCCTTCACAAATCCTGGTTTAATGCATTTTAATAGGGGATCTCCTCGAGCCCTTATTTTATTAATGACAATATTTACGGAACTTGCACGATGAGTTGTTAGCATTAAATTATAATAAATGTGTATTGGGAAACACACGGAGGTGGCGGGGATAGACGAGAGCGAAATATGATTTGATATTTTTGAGAACCCGGGAACCTTCGACTGCAAAAGGTCAAAAAAATGACTAAGTTTTGTAACATGGTTGGCTAGACCTAACAAAAGAGAGATGAGATGCTTAGGAGCTGGGGGGTTAGAATGGTAAAAATATAGATCGCGGATATTTTGGATTCAAAATGTATATCATGAAACATGGGATATGAAAGCTTGACCCAACCAACCCAGGAACCTGTGATTTCCAAATCGGATAAGTATAGGATAACGCGACAGTCAGTCGGAATCGTGATGTGAGGGTATGGATGGATATGAAGATACGCAATTCCACCAATCCAGGAACCCAGAAACCCTTAATTTTGGAAAAATGACTAAGTATAAGAATTAGAAAGGGAGAATAGAAGGGAAAAAGGAAATGGGGAAAACGAGTAAGTATAGAAGAGGGAAAATAATTTGGGAAAATAGAAAATGGGAGGGAAATTTCGGAAGCAATAATTGATCTCAACACACGTCTGTAGGATTATGGCTAGTATGTGTATTTTCTAACTTCAAATGTCCATCTTCCAAGATGGATCATACAAAATGGTACCTGAGTTTTATATGCTTAGTCTTTGAATGGAAGAATAAGTTATTTGCAAGATGAATGACACTCTCACTGTCATTGTACAACCTACTATTCTCCTTCTTCTTTCCCAATTCCTCCATAAACCTTTGTAACCAAATCATTTCTTTAATAGCCTCTGTAGCAACAACATACTTTGCTTCTGTTTTTGAAAGGGAAACAACCTTTTTTACTTTTGAAATCCAACTTACTGTTGTTCCACCTACAGTAAAAAAATACCATGTGGTACTCCTCTTGCTATCTTTATCACCTGCCATATCTTAATCAACATATCCCTCTAGAACAATGTATGAACCTACAAAAAATAATGCATGAGTAGAAGTACCTCTCATATACCTGAGAATCCACTTTACTGTCTCCCAATGTTCTTTAACTGGATTTTTCATATACCTACTCACAACTCCCAAAACATGTGCAATATCCGGTCTTGTGCAAACCATCACATACATCAGGCTACCAACTGTTGATGAATAAGGGACCCTGGACATGTATTCTATCTCCTCTTGTTTCTTGGGACACATTTCCTTAGTTAATTTGAAATGGCTGGCCTAAGGTGTACTAACTAGTTTTTCATTCTTCATTTTAAACCTCTCCAACACCTTCTCTATATACTCACCCTGAGACAATGTCAATTTGTGATTTTTCCTGTCTCTTGTTATTCTCATACCAAGGATTTTCTTTGCAACATCAAAATCCTTCATCACAAATGAATTAGCTAATTTATTCGTGAGCACATTTATATCCTGCATATTAGAACCTGCAACAAACATTTCATCTACATACAATAGCAAGATAATATAGCTTCCAATTTCTATCCTTTTAAAATAAACACAGTGATCAGAATGACATCTACTATAACCTTATTGTGTCATAAACCTGTCAAACTTCAAAAACCACTGCCTTGGAGATTTCTTTACGCCATACAATCTCTTCTTCAAACTGCATACCAAATTTTCCTTCCCTTTGACCTCTTACCCCTGTCTCTATTGCATATAAATCTCTTCCTCCAAATCCCCATGGAGAAAATATGTTTTTACATCTAACTGCTCAAGATGTAAATCTTCTACTAGCAAAATAATCAAAATATTCCTAATTGAAGTCATCTTAACAACATGAGAAAATATTTCATCAAAATATATACCTTTCTTTTGTGCAAACCCCTTTAAAACAAGTCTAGCCTTGTATCACTTTTTTCCTCCATCTTATTCCTTCAACTTGTAAGCCCATTTATTCTGCAATGCTCTCTTTCCTACAAGAAACTGAACTAAGTTCCAAGTCTGGTTATTTACCAAGAAAAATAGGATCACGAAGAAATAAAATAAAACAAATTTGGAAATAAAACACAAAATATTCACAATACAATAGAGACACATATATAAGTGGTTCACCCAATGTGGGATACATCCACCAGAGAAATTTCCAAGTCCTTCTTTATTTCTATCGAGCAAAATGAAGGGAGACAACCTACAACACAACCGCTATAACTTCCTCTTCTTTCTCTCACAGTATCCTCTCTCATAATACAATATTCTTGATAATACATAATCGCAATACAATTCTCTGATAAAAAAGGGTTGCTTTCTAGGGAAAAAAGCCCTAAAAATAACTTCTACTGTGAGATCTGGGACCTTATAAGGAACGATCGAGATTGAATATGAAATTATAATATTTTACACAAAAAAATTTCCCAATATTTTTCTTCATGGGCGTTTCCCCCGAGTCCCTCGCCTTGGATCCCTCTCACAACAGTTGTGGGGGGGAAATCCCCCCCACACCCCCCATCAGGGAGTGGGGTCCAAGAATGACTTAAACAAATCTTTGAATCAAGAATATAATCAGGCTCCACAACCAACAATCTCCCACTTGGAGACTAATCACAACAACTCCACTGCTGTTGAACCCATTGGAATATACTCCACCTTGGACTTGAAAAATTTCTCATCTTCACCTTCATGCTTCAAGATCAACTGAAACTGAGCATGAACTCAGTTTCTCCCTGGTTACTCCCTTTGTTAACATGTCTGCAGGAATCTGGCTAGTATGTATCTTTTCCAACTTCAAATGTCCATCTTCCAAGACAGATTGTATGAAATGGCACCTGGGATGTATATTCTTAGTCTTTTAATGGAAGACTGAGTTCTTTTGAAGATGAAAGGAACTCTCGCTGTCACAGTACAACTTTCTACTATCTCGTTTCTTTCCCAATTCCTCCATAAACCTCTGTAAGCAAATCATATCTTCATTAGCTTCTATAGCAACAACATACTCTGCTTCTGTTGTTGAAAGTGCAACAACCTTTTGTAGTTTTGAAATCCAACTTACTGTTTTTCCATCTATAGTAAAAACATACGCTATGGTGCTCCTCCTACTATCTTTATCACTTGTCATGTCTGAATCAACATATCCCTGTAGAACAATGTATGAACGTCCAAAACATAATGCATGAGTAGAAGTACCTCTCAAATAACTGAGAATCCACTTTACTAACTCCCAATGTTCTTTACCTAGATTGTTCATATACCTTCTCACAACTCCCAGTGCATGTGCAATATCTAGTCTTGTGCAAACCATTGCATACATCAAGCTACCAATTGTTGATGAATAGGGGACCCTGGACATGTATTATATCTCATCATGTGTCTTAGGACACATTTCCTTAGTTAATTTGAAATGGTTGGCCAAATATGTACTAACTAGTTTTGCATTATGCATTCTAAACCTCTCCAACACCTTCTCTATGTACTCACCTTGATACAATGTCAATTTGCAATTTTTCTTGTCTCTTGTTATTCTCATACCAAGTATTTTCTTTGTAACACCCAAATCCTTCATCACAAATGAATTAGCTAATTTATTCTTGAGCACATTTATATCCTTCATATTAGACCCTTCAACAAACATGTCATCTACATACAATAGCAAGATAATATAACTTCCATTTTCTATCCCTTTAAAATAAACACAGTGATCAAAATGACATCTACTATAACCTTGTTCAGTCATAAATCTGTCAAACTTCAAATACCACTGCCTTGGAGCTTTCTTTATTCCATACAACCTCTTCTTCAACTTGCATACCAAATTTTCCTTCCCTTTGAGCTCATACCCCTGTGGATGCTACATATAAATCTCTTCCTTCAAATCCCCATGGAGAAAAGTTGTTTTTACATCTAACTGTTCAAGATGTAAATCTTCTACTGCCACAAGACTTAAAATAGTCCTAATTGAAGTCATCTTAACAAAATGTTACACATGAAATTTGCACACCTAGGTACCTCGCCCTAAGTGTCGTAAAGTGTCATATAAGTGTCTCATACACCTTGAAACCATGGAATAACCTATGTCACAATCCCTAGTCAATGTGGAGGAGGGATATATTACATGAAGAAAAAAATACCAAGTACACATGAATTATTATTAATATTCATGGAAAATGAATTGATTAAGTGTGAGAATCAAGTGCACATGAATTATTATTAATATTCATGAAAAAGAAGGCAATTAAGTGGGGGAATCTACCTGACATTTGGTTTCCTATTTTTTAGGGAAGGTGGAGGATCTCATGGATGGTTGAAATATTTTCTCCTTAAAATCCTTGAGAGATATTTCCTCCCCAAAATCCTTAAGAGATGATTTCTCCCTAAATATCTTAGAGATCCCTTTCTTAGTGGATCTGATGAGAGATTCTCTCCATGGTGGTTAAGTCTCCAAATATTATATAATGAGGGATTTCCATGGAGGAGGGGGAATGGAGAGTGAGAATTATACCAAAATTATGATCTCATGAGTGGTATGTCATTTGGAGCATCAACATTCTGTGTGTGGACTGTTTAAGAAAGGGTTTGAACAAGGGGAACTTGATGAAGCTGCTACACTCACATCTATGGTTGTAAGTTTTCTTCATTGTTGTTCTCATTAATATAATATGCTTGGCCTGTTTCTTTCAAATCTGTGTTTGATCTCACATGAATTTGTCTCTAATAGATAGATATATTTCAAGCTAATCTCAGTAGAGTAGAAAGTTGGTTGTATCTTTGTTTGTCTACAGGGCTTATCAAAGAGTTTACGATTGGAGCTCAACTTGGACTGTGCAGGGAAAAACACCGGTAAAAAGGTACTTCTTTTCTCCTTCCTCCTCACACATTAGTTTATGTATATCTAAAAGGAAGTCAGTGTCCGTGTTAAGCACCTTATGTCTTAAGAGTTAAGAGTCTAGCTCTTAAGAGGAGATCTACCTGTCCGCAGGGAGATTTTTCTACAACAGAAATTGGCGACTCAAATGGGGAGGAAATCTGATTTGTGTTTCCTTTCCCAGATCTTGTCTTGGCCCTTTTCCCATTCATTTGATCTTTCCCATTGAATTTTGTATTCTTAGAATGGTTTGATTGCCTCTGTGTGTCATCATGATCACCCTGATTGGCTAAATGTTCTTGAATTTTTTATTTTTTAGGAATTTTTCTGAGCTGTTGAAGCCTGGTCCTCCCCTGCCTATGTTATCAGAGTGCCAACACTCCCTGAAGGTCTTAGACAGAGCATTATAACGCACTGGTTCCCCTTACACCAGAGCGCCAACCTTTCCTCTGCAAAAAAACCTTCCAGGATTGTCTTTTCTGAAGTCCAGTCTCTGTTTTTTCCCTTGCTCATCTTCTTGGTTCTTCAATACTTCTTCCTATTAGCCTTCAATACCTTTTTTTCTAAGGATTCATCTTCTTTTGTTTGGATTTTTTGACATTTGTCCTTACTTTGCAATTTGTCCTTCACGATTTGGAGGCAATTTGTCATTTTCTTCTCGTTTGTATGAATGAGTGAAAACTTTGTAAGGGGTTCAAAGGTCTTTTCTAATTTTCCTTCTAATCTTTGAGTCATCTTGTCCAAGCTCTTTCTCCTTCCTTTTGAGTTTTTGGCTTTCTGTTTTCTTGTTTCATCACAACAAGGGTGTGTTTTTGTTTATGTGAAGTTTGCTTCCAGTTTGCTTAAATCTCACAAGTCTTGAAGTCCGATTAGCATAGGAAGCTTTACATATATTGGTTATCAGTCACATATAAACATTTTAGCATTGCATTGGATTCCTTATTAAGGACTATTGCATGAGGTCATTTCATCTTGGTGTTTGACAGTGAAAGAGAAATCCTTCTCCTTCCCTTAATTAGACATTCATTGAAAGAAAAGACTGCTTATCATTTCTTATGCATGTTTTGGGAACTAAGTCATAATATCATCAATCTTCACTCTCATACACTTCTGAGTAAACAACAACCACTAAAATCAACGCTTAACTAAAATTTATCAGACTTTTTACTCTTTGTTAGCAAACCTACATTAGTTTAAGGTGTAGGGCTTTGGAATAGGTTGAAAGGATAACTTTCCAAAGCTATCGAACAAACTTAGTATCTTGCAGTAGGGAGAGTGAAATACAATTGTCATATAGGATTTATAGGATCCCCCTCTCAGATAGGGGTTATGCACGAGGTCGAATTTGGGTGAGTTACGGAGATTATCCCTCCATGGCCCAACTGTTTGTAGTGGTCCAATCGTATATTGGGGGTCACTTGAGGGTATACCCACAATTATGTGTGGGAGCCTCTTGAGTTGATTTCAGACTTGTTATCCTACCCATATGTTCGGATCGGGCTGTCGACTGTACCCACCCAGGGGTTGACTGCGAATTGGTGACCTTAGTAGCCATAATATTTAGGGTCTCACACAAGGTGACAGTGAAGGGAAGTCTCACTGTACCTGGAATAGACGTTGGTCAAACTCACTCGAACTCCTTGGAGGGTAAATCCACAATTACTGCGTGGAATCTTACACCAAGGTGAAATTCCATTAAGCAGGTCGCCAACGTAACTGTTCCACCCGCTCTATCCCCGCCCCTTCCTATTTTGATCTCGTGACGTTGGATTTCATCACCAACTAGTGGTTTCATCATAGGAAGGTTTGTTTGATTGATTGTGTCTCAGATTCATAGCGTGTGTTGTTTGTTTTACTTAGTGGACCTTAGGTCGAGTTAGTATTAATGGCGTCAACTCCCGAGAGTACCAATGGAGGAACCCCTTGTCCTGGGGAACCGTACACGTTTCCTTCTTTTGGAAACTTTGGTCCTCCATATATTGCCACACTGAGTCTTCCAGGACTCACCATCAGATTACCAGTTTGGTTGTTCCCCACTTCGTTGATCTCGAATCCTCCCAATATTTCAACTACACCTAATACTTTAGATGTTAGTACACCACCCACACATCAACCTCATGTCGACTTTTCTCCTTCTTCGCCCATTAAGTCTCCTTCCATTTCTCCTTCTTCACCTAGTGAAATCTGTAAAGCAAGTAGCCAGGTTGATAAGAAGAAGAAGAAACGGAAAGAGAAGAAGAAGAAGAGCCTGAAAAGGACCAAGGCCCCAACAACATTAGATGTTGGCTCTAAGAAACCAGTTACAGTTAATAGTACTGGAAGTGTTGATGAGTTCAACAAGATTAAAATGAAGAATCCGAAACCCAAATTCCCTTGCAGTATTTGTAAGGGTGACCACTTTCTGAGGGATTTCCCCAGTCTTATCAAGGTCTTAGAAATGTGGTCTTCCATGTCATCATCCTTTTCCGGTCATGCCGATGATAACCCGTCAACTAGTGACATTAAGGTTGGTAAGCAGAAGACAACTGTCAAGTTTTCTTGCATGTTATGCAAGGGTGATCATTACTCTCACCTTTGTCCTCGCATGGACGAGGCTTCTTCTCTTTTGGAAAAATGTCAACTTCCAAAGGGTTATCGTAAGATTTCCCCCAACCCATCATTAGTTGATGGAATGGTCAATCCGGTTCCATTCCCGGTTAGTTCGGTTGATCAAGTGGTCAATCTAGTTTCCTCCTCGATTGAACCACAAACCCAAGTAGCTGATCCAGTTCTGTCATCGATCAACCCCACTCTTCATCAAAAGAGTTTAACCTAGGTGGTTGATCCGTTTTCATCCTCGGTCGATCCCACTCTCCTGTTAGAGAGTGACACCAAGGCGGTCAATCCGTTTCCACCCGTCGACCCCATTCTCCCCTTGGAGAATGAAACTCAAGTGGTCGATCTGGTTTTGTCATCGATTGATCCCACTCCTCCCTTGACGAGTTCCAAAGTGGCTGATCCAGTCCCTTCCTCGATCAGTCCCACCCTTCATCCGAAGAGTGCCAAAGTGGCTGATCCAGTCCCTTCATCGGTCAATCCCACTCTTTCTCTGAAGAGTGATTGCATAGTCGATCCGATCCAATCATCGGTCGATCCTACTCTCCCTCTAGAGAGTAAACCCGATACTGCCCACATTTTTCTCATTGATACAGAATCTACCGTGCTGGGGGGCATTCCTCCTTCTCCCGTGAAATCCCCTCCAAGTAATGAGACCATCCTTTTTGATTGGGGTGCGCTAACTAGACCTCGTCTTCCCTCTCACATTCCTTTCTAGATTACGGAACAGGTTTGTGGTCGGGACGTTCCTGAAACGATGATAGACGAAGGTGCGTCCATTAGTATTTTGTCCTCTGTTGCTTGGCATGCTTTGGGTTTTCCTCAGCTTGCGCAGGTTACATGGAATCTGTTAGCTTTTAATAGAAGAACTAGTCAACCTTTAGGGACCCTTCCTCAATTTCCGGTAACTTTGGGAAGGAAAACTGTCTTTATTGATGTCATGGTAGTTCGAGACCCCTTGGATTTCTCTTTACTCCTTGGGTGGGATTATGTCTATTCCATGAAAGCTATTGTGTCCACTCTTTTCCGTGTGATATCTTTCCCTCACGATGGAAGAATTGTGACTATTAATCAACTTTCATTCATCGGTCCTGACTGGAGTACCTCCTTTAATGGTTCTTATATGACGACAGTATCGCCCCCACCGCATGTTAATTATGTGACATTGTCTCCCATGACTTCAGCTTCCGATGATTTAGATCTGGTAATTGACATGGTGATTTCGTTGATCTTGTTGTTCTTCTATCCTCTGTCTTCATAGGATTTCTCTTTCTTCTTCTTGGGCTAATATCTTCCATGACCCTTATAAATATTCTCAAGTTTGGGTTGTTGTTATTACCAGATTGTAAATTTGGTGTAAAATTGTTTGTTGATTATTTAATCCAATTTCCAAATAGAGCTGATTACCTCAGGGTAAATCCATATATTCTTTCACAATGCTTGGCCAGGTTCCAAATTTCAGTTCATGTCCCCAGTATGGTCGCCAAAAATGTTGACACTTGAATCCATTAGGACCAAAATGGAAACCTCATGAGGATACAAATCACCTTGCATTTTTATAGAGGTGGTACTTCTCTGTTATGGTTTTCGTGGGACTCTAGGTCTTCAGAATGTGGGACTTTTACAAAAGTCTGTCATGGTAATCAAAAGAAAGTAAAAATGTAAAAAAATAAAATGTTTATTTTCTTTTAAATAAATTTCCTAAGAGTGGACCAGGAGCCATACACATTCACACATTTAAAGTAAATAAACAAAATTTCCTCACATCCATCATAGTTGGGCTAAAGATTTTTGATCACATAAAAAATAAAATAAAATGATCTGCATGCAAAAGAGAACTTTGACAGAGTGATACATGGGAAACTCAAATAAAGATATTGATATATCAAACTCAAATACTTTATATTCAGAAGAATGGGTTTACAAAGTACAATTGAGATTGTTCCCAAAATAGCTCTCTTGAAACTTCTAAAAAATATATAGTTTATTACATATTCTCCAAAATTTAAATGTGTTTTTCATAAAGACTGGGATTGGGGCTCCTGCAGACCATAAAGAAAATATATATAAGAATTAAGTTTGTAGAAGGAAGAAAGTGGGTGGCAGAAGAAAACAAGACCCGTTAAGAAGAAAAAGGAAATTATCAGTCTTCGGTTAAACCTTTCTAGTTAAGGAGGTGGAGTAATTGGATCAAGAACTCGATAAAGAAAGAAGGATGTGATCAGTATGAACTTACTATGATGGTATATCTCTCTTGTCACTTGCTTGCTTATGTCCTTTGATTTCTTTCATCGACGGTTACAGAAACTGTCTCAACTGCCTTTTTCCCTTCATCAATCAGTTTGTCGATAGATTTTTTAAACCACTCTTGGATGTAGCTTCTCATTGGTGCCACATTGATTTCATGCCAGATTTTTATATTGAAAATATCGCCCTCCAAGTCCCTTAGATCAATGGAAATATTATGCAAAGCTTCTTCAATATCTTGATTTTTTACTGAGTAATCCATTAGCCAGTTATCTACGTCAACTTCTAATCTAAAAATGAAGAAGACTTGTATTCTTGAAAATATTTGCAAGTAAAATTTATGTGTTAAAATGAAAATGGATCAACTTTGAAACACAACTTAAATAGGATTTACTCATTCAAGATGCATATAAAAAACAACATAATCAGTGAACATAAAACACATAACACAACAAATGATAAAGGAGTTCACTCCTCTCTTGGGCTACATCTCTTGGTCCATCTTCCAATGGATCATTTGTATTATTTTCTCAAAGTGATAAAAAAATGTTCTTTACAATGCTCAAAATTCCAAATAGACTACTCCAATGGCTTCAGAACATCCAAAAACCCCTAGCTGGGCTTTTTCAGCACCTTGTTTGGCTAAAAAATGAAGAAGATAGGCTTCCTGGAAGTCCCCACTTCAAGCTTGTTGTCTCTGCATCTACAAAATGCACCCTTGTTGGCTCAACCTAGCCCACACGCATTTTAAAGCGTAAAAACTTGGCACCGGGCGCAACCGCACAACCAGTCCAAACTGTTGAACGGTTACGCACCGACCTTAACTACCAAGGCCCGTGGGCACATGGTCACCACATGACCACTCGCTATTACACAATAGAGCTAAAGTTCCAAACCATTGACATAACTGTAAGGTTTAAACCCAAACGCATACACGTTAGTCACATGTTATATCAAACCACACACATTTCAAATGATTACAATATATATTACGGTGGGTCTAACCACCCATAGCACCGATCGTATGCAATACAATATTTAACCATGGGTCGAGGCTTAGCCCCGGCCCGGTTCATGCCCAACACACATTTTTACAATGTTAAATATATTACAATGCATATACATGGTAAGTAACATGTGCGGGCGCACCAGTTGGGTGGCCTTTCTCAAAGATTTACCCTGCTCGGAGGTCACGGGGTCGACTCCTGCCAAGTGCAAAGATTTTAATCCAATAAACAGGTGACACGTGGCAGCCATTGATTGGGCCACGTGTCGCCATCCCATTCGTTGCCAACAAATCATGTCACATGCCAAATGTTCCATTAAATTCCTGCCACGTGTCGTATGGCCTGCCACATGTCGTACGACCTGCCATGTCAGCGTCCATACAGACTGTACAGTGAGCGTCCCTTTTTTTGCCTGTTTGTTATTTCGAATAGAACATGGTATCTCTCGCTCTCGACATCCGTTTGAACCCAAACGAGTTGTGTTGGGTTCGTAACAACGAGGCCTACACTGTCATTCGATTTGAAGCAATTCCGAGCACTTTGCATTTTTGAGCAAAATTTGATCCCCTGATCACACCTCCCCATTGGAAAGCTTTTGGACCTCCAAAAGACTATTTTTGGTCTATCTGAAGGTGAGGGTATAGTTCCCTCACTCTTCCAACCTCAATCCACTTGGATTTGCTTGGATTTGTACCTTTAAGACCAACTCGAAGATACTCCACATTTCCTTGTTTTGAAGTTCGCATTCTCCTGTCAAGGATGGTTTCTTCATGCAGTTCTGTAAGATATTTTGGGGAAAAATCATCTATAGAAAGAATCTGAACATGCTCTCCTTGATCATCAATCAAAGGAGGCTCATACAATTTCAAATTCTCAACATTAACAACTGCATACATTTGCATATAAGGAGGCAAATCTAAACGAAAGGCATTGTTACCAATCTTGTTGATAATCTTGAAAGGACCATATCGAATCGGTTTCAATTTTTTACCTTCTCCTTTAAGCCTCTCCTTACTGATGTAAAGCCAAAATTCATCTCCAACCTGGAAATTGTGATGAACACGATGCTTGTCATGTCTCGTTTTGTACTTGGCTTGACTCTTTTCCAACTTCTCTTGCACCATTTGATGTATCAACTGAATTTGTTCAATGAACTTTTCTGCCCTATCAATGTCATATTGACCATCAATAGCAATATCCTTCCCAAAGATAAAATCTAAAGGAGATTTGGGCAAATAGCCAAAACATGCTTCAA
>ML782691.1:650029-660884 GCA_009831015.1 Picea engelmannii | reverse complement strand
CAAATAATCAAGTCTTCAAAAACCTATGCTCTGATACCAACTTGATCTAAAAATGAAGAAGACTTGTATTCTTGAAAATATTTGCAAGTAAAATTTATGTGTTAAAATGCAAATGGATCAACTTTGCAACACAACTTAAATAGAATTTACTCATTCAATATGAATATAAACAACAACATAATCAATGAACATAAAACACATAACACATTAAATGATAAAGGAGTTCACTGCTCTCTTGGGCTACATCTCCCGGTCCAGCTTCCAATGGATCATTTGTATTATTTGCTCAAAGTGCTCAAAAATGTGCTTTACAATGCTCAAAATTAAAAATAGACCGCTCCAATAGCTTCAGAACGTCCAAAAACCCCTAGCTGGGCTTTTTCGGCACCTCGTTTGGCCAAAAAATGAAGAAGATAGGCTTCCTGGAAGTCCCCCCTTCAAGCTTGTTGTCTCTGCATCTACAAAACGCACCCTTGTTGGCTCAACCTAGCCCAAATGAATTTTAAAGCGTAAAAACTTAGCACCGAGTGAAATCGCACAACCGGTCCAAACTGTCGAACAGTTACGTGTCGGCCTTAACTACCAAGGCCTGTGGACACATGGTCACCACATGACCGCGCACTATTACACAACAGGGCTAAAGTTCCAAACCATTGACATAACTGTAAGGTTTAAACCCGCGCGCATACACATTGGTCACATGTTATATCAAACCATGCACATTTCAAACTGTTACAATATATATTACAGTGGGTCTAACCACCCGTAGCACCGGTCGTATGCAATACAATATATAACCATGGGCCGAGGCTTAGCCCCGGCCCGGTTCACGCCTAACACACATTTTTACAATGTTAAATATATTACAATGCATATACATGGTAAGTAACATGTGTGAGTGCACCGGTTGGGTGGCCTTTCCCAAAGATTTACCCTACCCGGAGGTCATGGGGTTGACTCCTGCCAAGTGCAAAGATTTTAATCTAATAAACAAGTGACACGTGGAGGCCATTGATTGGGCCACGTGTCGCCATCCCATTCGCTACCAGAAAACCATGTCACATGCCAAATATTCCATTAACTACCTACTACGTGTCGTACGGCCTGCCATGTCAGCGTTTGTACGGACTGTACAGTCAGCGTCCCTTTTTTTGCCTATTTGTTATTTTGAATAGAACGCGATATCTCTCGCTCCTGACATCCGTTTGAACCCAAATGAGTTGTGTTAGGTTCGTAACGACGAGGCCTACGCTCTCGTTCGATTTGAAACAATTCTGAGCACTTTGAATTTTTGAGCAAAATTTGATCCCCTGATCATCTTCATTATACTTAATAATTCCATATAGTTTTTCAAATGATAACCCTTTAAATATTTCAACTTTTTCTTCAAAGGCTTGCTTGGTTAGGAACAAGGAGTTGAGAATCAATTTGGGGTCTTGGACCTCATTAGTGCTTCCGGATAGGTCTATCTTAGTTATCCTTTTGAATAATTCTTCTCTCCTGTTATGGCTTGGCTGCATGCTAGGACAATTGTATTCAAGTTTTTAACCTTTTCCTTCCAACATGCTTTCAATTGTTTTATCTAGTTCGGAGAAGGAAGATACTCCTCTCTTCTTCTCAACTCTGTCATATTGGTAACTTTAAAATCGAAGGGTACAATCTTGTCAAGGTAAACACCTTCTTCATTTTTAAAATCCACCTTTAAATATTCATGGAAGGCATGTGCCCTCGTTCCAAAAGAGACCATGTTCTTTGAAAACTCCCAAGCTTGTGTAATTAATTCCATTCTTTTCTTAATTTTCTTCTCCACATAGCCCTTGGATGATGTGAACAGGCTTGAAGATCCTTTCATTTTTGCTGCAGGTGTGGTAGGCCCAATTATTGCTAAAGGACTAGCAAGTACTGGAAGAGGCATCAAATCTTGTTCCAAGTCTTTGACTCTTTCCTTTAACTTGGCGTTTTCTGCTTCAAGGCCTCCAATAGAATCGTCAAGAGCATCTCTAGTTTTTGGATGAATTTGGGAAATTTGGGAAGGCCACATGTTTTGTAGGTTAATATCTGAACGAGATTTCCCCTTTTTATTCTTTACATCTCTTTTCTCAATAATTAATTTTTTGGACTCGTTGTAAAAAACAACGCTCTATAATACAAAATACTCTTCTTCATCGAAGGTCTCGCTCTCAATTATTTCCATCAGAGGATTCTGGTGAATTGTGTCCTCTAGATGATCAATGTTGGGGAACACTTTTTCTGTCAATATCGAGTTCCAGATCCTTGAGGGAGAGGTCGCAGATGTCTCTTTCGGCTCGAGATCCCTCCTCTTCTTGCACACTATTTTTTCTTTTCTTCCTCAAGGGAAGTTTATGGGAGATTTCAATTTTTCTTGAAGGATGGTTCTCATCTCCTCCTTGGCCTGAAGAAATGTGGGTCACTTTCTTAATTTGGTGGGCCATTGGAGCACTTCTCCGAGATGTTGTACTTTTTGGAGTGACAGTTGGGGATTAGGCACTCTTCTCGCCAGGAAATTTTCCTTTTTGTTTGTATGATTCATTGGTGCTGATTATTGGTTCCAGGTTGCCAGTGTCATGAGAAAGAGTTCCCGATTCATTATCTCCATCATCATTTAGAATAATATTAATACAATAATTGTTGAAGCCAATTGTCAGTAGATGTTCTACACAAATTCTGCTAGGGTCGAACCCTTTTAGACTTTCAACATATCTTAGATTCAAGTTGTGGAAGTGGCCTGCAAATTCATCAATATTGTTCATATTTATGAATACGAAGTCCCCAAATTTCCAATATAGCAATATGAATTGATTTTTTCTCTTTTCATGGAAAAAATGCAACCAATAGTTGTACTGCCTTTCTATTTCAGTAACAAACATTTTGTCAGATATGTGGCATGGAAGGAAGCAAGGATTTTACTTAGAACTGAAAATACTTATGAAATTATAATTCTCCATTTGTTCTAGTGTCCCCTTCCTATCCAGGAACTTACTCGCCTGGTCAAACATCCAAGGAGTGTCCTTTCCAAAAAACAAACCTTTAAAAAATGAGACAAAATCATTAATAACTTCATAAAAGTGTTGGGAGGCTTTGTTCCTCCATAATGTTTGATACCAGAAGGTTACTAGGTCGAATTCACAGTTTACCTTCTTACACACAGATAATCTCAGAAACTGACAGCGATGTGCTATCGCGAAAACCAAATAAGATGACATAAATAATTTATTTTCTTTCTTGTATTGTGACAATTGGGAAGAGATTGCAATGGAAATCAACTTTCCTGAATTGAATATGGCCCGTTCCTTGACCTTAAAGTACAAAATGTAAACAATCATGCGAGAAATGTTGGCTATAGTTTCATGTCCTATTACCCTCGTGAAAATCCAAGCAATTTCTCAAAAATTATTTTTAAATGCGCCAATTTGCAATCTCGTGATGTCCTCGGGGATGGTCGCTGGGTTCTCCAGGAACTCAGGTAAGAGTTCCAACACATTTCCATGCTTCTTTAATAATTCTCTGGAATCTTCACCCTTGAACGTAAGCATTGGGTCGGGAAGTCTCAACATCTTATGAAATACTTGAGGCGACAAAGAGATAGGGGAATGGTCCCGCGATTGAATAATCCGCTGGCTTGGAATATATCTCTCGACACACCAGGTGACCAAATCTTTAGAGTCAAAAACCTCTGTGACGCATCCTGCATGAGCAATTCTAGACATCTAGATTACTTCCTTCTGGGAAGAAGGGGATGAGTAGTAAGAATATGCTCTAGACCACTAAAATTTCTGGTCCTCACGCCCAAAAATGTTCAATGTATCTCCACAGAACTATTGTCGAGTTGCTTCCATAAGTTGACGAAAATGTTCCTTTTCTCCAGATAATGTTTAAAATGAACGCTTGAGAGGGATAATATAATCCTTCACAAATCCTAGTTTAATGCATTTTAATAGGAGATCTCCTCGAGCCCTTATTTTATTAATGACAATATTTACGGAACCTGCACGATGAGTTGTTAGTATTAAATTATAATAAATGCATATTGGGAAACATGTGAAGGTGGCGGGGATAGACGAGAGAGAAATAGGATTTGATATTTTTGAGAACCCGGGAACCTTCGACTGCAAAAGGTCGAAAAAATGACTAAGTGTTGTAACGTGGTCGGTTAGACCTAACAAAAGAGAGATGAAATGCTTAGGAGATGGGGGGGTAGAATGGTAAAAATATAGATCGCAGATATTTTGGATTCAAAATGTATATCATGAAACATGGGATATGAAAGCTTGACCCAACCAACCCAGGAACCTGCGATTTCCAAATCGGATAAGTATAGGATAACGTGACAGTCGGTCGGAATCGTGATGTGAGGGTATGGATGGATATTAAGATACACGATTCCACCAATCCAGGAACCCACAAACCCTTAATTTTGGAAAAATGACTAAGTATAAGAACTAGAAAGGGAGAATAGAAGGGAAAAAGGAAATGGGGAAAACGAGTAAGTATAGAAGAGGGAAAATAATTGGGGAAAATAGAAAATGGGAGGGAGATTTCGTAAGCAATAATTGATCTCAACACACGTCTGTAGGATTATGGCTAGTATGTGTCTTTTCTAACTTCAAATGTCCAGCTTCCAAGACGGATCGTATTAAATGGTACCTGATTTTTATATGCTTAGTCTTTGAATGGAAGGATAAGTTATTTGCAAGATGAATGGCACTCTCACTGTCATAGTACATCCTACTATTCTCCTTCTTCTTTCCCAATTCCTCCATAAACCTCTGTAACCAAATCATTTCTTTAATAGCCTCTGTAGTAGCAACATACTCTGCTTCTGTTTTTGAAAGGGAAACAACCTTTTGTACTTTTGAAATCCAACTTACTGTTGTTCCACCTACAGTAAAAAAATACGATGTGGTACTCCTCTTGCTATCTTTATCACCTGCCATATCTTAATCAACATATCCCTCTAGAACAATGTTCGAACCTACAAAAAATAATTCATGAGTAGAAGTACCTCTCATATACCTGAGAATCCACTTTACTGTGTCCCAATGTTCTTTAACTGAATTTTTCATATACCTGCTCACAACTCCCACAACATGTGCAATATCCGGTCTTGTGCAAACCATCACATACATCAGGCTGCCAACTGTTGATGAATAAGGGACCTTGGACATGTATTCTATCTCCTCTTGTTTCTTGGGACACATTTCCTTAGTTAATTTGAAATGGCTGGCATAAGGTGTACTAACTAGTTTTTCATTCTTCATTTTAAACCTCTCCAACACCTTCTCTATATACTCACCCTGAGACAATGTCAATTTGTGATTTTTCCTGTCTCTTGTTATTCTCATACCAAGGATTTTCTTTGCAACACCCAAATCCTTCATCACAAATGAACTAGATAATTTATTCTTGAGCACATTTATATCCTGCATATTAGAACCTGCAACAAACATTTCATCTACATACAATAGCAAGATAATATAGCTTCCAATTTATATCCTTTTAATATAAACACAGTGATTAGAATGACATCTACTATAACCTTATTGTGTCATAAACCTGTCAAACTTCAAAAACCTTTTCCTTGGAGATTTCTTTACGCCATACAATCCCTTCTTCAAACTGCATACCAAATTTTCCTTCCCTTTGACCTCTTACCCCTGTCACTATTGCATATAAATCTCTTCCTCCAAATCTCCATGGAGAAAATATGTTTTTACATCTAACTGTTCAAGATGTAAATCTTCTACTAGCACAAGAATTAAAATATTCCTAATTGAAGTCATCTTAACAACATGAGAAAATATTTCATCAAAATATATACCTTTCTTTTGTGCAAACCCCTTTAAAACAAGTCTAGCCTTGTATCACTTTTTTCCTCCATCTTATTCCTTCAACTTGTAAGCCAATATATTCTGCAATGCTCTCTTTCCTACAAGAAACTGAACTAAGTTCCAAGTCTGGTTATTTACCAAGAAAAATAGGATCGCGAAGAAATAAAATAAAACAAATTTGGAAATAAAACACAAAATATTCACAATACAATAGAGACACAGATATAAGTGGTTCACCCAATGTGGGATACATCCACCAGAGAAATTTCCAGGTCCTTCCTTATTTCTATCGAGCAAAATGAAGGGAGACAACCTACAACACAACCACTATAACTTCCTTTTCTTTCTCTCACAGTCTCCTCTCTCATAATACAATATTCCTGATAATACATAGTCGCAATACAATTCTCTCATAAAAGAGGGTTGCTTTCTAGGGGAAAAATCCCTAAAAAATAACGTCTACTATCAGATCTGGGACCTTATAAGGAACGATCGAGACTGAATATGAAATTATAATATTTTACACGGAATTGTTTCCCAATATTTTTCTTCGAGGGTGTTGCCCCCGAATCCCCCGCCAGAGGGGGATAAAAAAATTGTCATCGCCACTTTGAACCCCTCTCACAACAGTTGTGGGGGGGAACTCCCCCCCACATCCCCCATCAGGGAGTGGGGTCCAAGAATGACTTAAAGAAACCTTTGAATCAAGAATATAATCAGGTTCCACAACCAACAATCTCCCACTTGGAGACTGATCACAACAACTCCACTGCTATTGTACCCGCTGGAATATACTCCACCTTGGACCTGAAAAATTTCTCATCTTCACCTTCATGCTTCAAGATCAACTGAAACTGAGCATGAACTCAGTTTCTCCCTGGTTACTTCCTTTGTTAACATGTTTGTAGTATTCTGGCTAGTATGTATATTTTCCAACTTCAAATGTCCATCTTCCAAGACAGATCATATGAAATGGCACCTGGGATATATATTCTTAGTCTCTTAATGGAAGACTGAGTTCTTTTGAAGATGAAAGGAACTCTCACTGTCACAGTACAACCTGCTACTATCCTGTTTCTTTCCCAATTACTCCATAAACCTCTATAACCAAATCATATCTTCATTAGCTTCTATAGCAACAACATACTCGGCTTCTGTTGTTGAAAGTGAAACAACCTTTTGTAGTTTTGAAATCCAACTTACTATTTTTCCACCTATAGTAAAAACATACCCTGTGGTGCTCCTCCTACTATCTTTATCACCTGTCATGTCTGAATCAACATATCCCTGTAGAACAATGTATGAACCTCCAAAACATAATGCATGAGTAGAAGTACCTCTCAAATAACCGAGAATCCACTTTACTACCTCCCAATGTTCTTTACCTGGATTGTTCATATACCTGCTCACAACTCCCACTGCATGTGCAATATCTAGTCTTGTGAAAACCATTGCATACATCAAGCTACCAATTGTTGATGAATAAGGGACCCTGGACATGCATTATATCTCATCATGTGTCTTAGGACACATTTCCTTTGTTATTTTGAAATGGTTGGCCAAATATGTACTAACTGGTTTTGCCTTATGCATTTTAAACCTTTCCAACACCTTCTCTATGTACTCACCCTGATACAATGTCAATTTGCGATTTTTCCTGTCTCTTGTTATTCTCATACCAAGTATTTTCTTTGCAACACCCAAATCCTTCATCACAAATGAATTAGCTAATTTCTTCTTGAGCACATTTATATCCTTCATATTAGACCCTTCAACAAACATGTCATCTACATACAATAGCAAGATAATATAACTTCCATTTTCTACCCTTTTAGAATAAACACAGTGATCAGAATGACATCTACTATAACCTTGTTCAGTCATAAATCTGTCAATCTTCAAATACCACTGCCTTGGAGCTTTCTTTATTCCATACAACATCTTCTTCAACTTGCATACCAAATTTTCCTTCCCTTTGACCTCATACCCCTGTGGATGCTACATATAAATCTCTTCCTTCAAATCTCCATGTATAAAAGTTGTTTTTACATCTAACTGTTCAAGAAGTAAATCTTCTACTACCACAAGACTTAAAATAGTCCTAATTGAAGTCATCTTAACAACATGTTACACATGAAATTTGCACACCTAGGTACCTCACCCTAAGTGTTGTAAAGTGTCATATAAGTGTCTCATACACCTTGACACCATGGAATAACCTATGTCACAATCCCTAGTCAATGTGGAGGAGGGATATATTACATTAAGGAAAAAATACCAAGTACACATGAATTATTACTAATATTCATGGAAAATGAATTGATTAAGCGTGAGAATCAAGTGCACATGAATTATTATTAATATTCATGAAAAAGAAGGTAATTAAGTGTGGGAATCCACCTCACATTTGGTTTCCTATTTTTAAGGGAAGGTGGAGGATCTCATGGGTGGTTGAAATATGTCCTCCTTAAAATCCTTGAGAGATATTTCCTCCCACAAATCCTTAAGAGATATTTTCTCCCTAAATATCTTAGAGATCCCTTTCTTAGTGGATCTGATGAGAGATTTTCTCCATGGTGGTTAAGTCTCCAAATCTTATATAATGAGGGATTTCCATGGAGGAGGGGGAATGGAGACTGAGAATTATACCAAACTTATGATCTCATGAGTGGTATGTCATTTGGAGCATCAACATTCTGTGTGTGGATTGTTTAAGCAAGGGTTTGGACAAGGGGAAATTGATGAAGTTGTTGCACTCACATCTATGGTTGTAAGTTTTCATCATTGTTGTTCTCATTAATATAATATGCTTGAACTGTTTATTTCAAGTCTGTGTTTGATCTCACATGAATTTGTCTCTAATAGATAGATCTATTTCGAGCTAATCTTAGTAGAGTATGAAGTTGGTTGTATCTTTGTTTGTCTACAGGGCTTATCGAGGAGTTTACGATTGGAGCTCAACTCGGACTGTGCAGGGAAAAACACCGGTAAAAGGGTACTTCTTTTCTCCTTCCTCCTCACACATTAGTTTATCTAGATATAAAAGGAATCCAGTGTCCATGTTAAGCACCTTCTGTCTTAAGAGTTATGAGTCTAGTTCTCAAGAGGAGATCTACCTGTCCGCAGGGAGATTTTCCTACAACAGAATTTGGCGACTCAACTGGGGAGAAAATATGATTTGTGTTTCGTTTCCTAGATATTGTATTGGCTCTTTTCCCACTCATTTGATATTCTCCATTGAATTTTGTATTCTTTGAATGGTTTGATTGCCTCTGTCTGTCATCATGATCACCCTGATGGCTAAATGTTCTTGAATTTTTTATTTTTAGGGAATTTTTCTGAGTTGTTGAAGCATGGTGCTCCCTTGCCTATGTTATCAGAGTGCCAATGCTCCTTGAAGGTCTTAGACATAGTGTTATAATGCTCTGGTGCCCCTTACACCAGAGCGCCAACCTTTCCTCTGCAAAAAAACCTTCCAGGATTGTCTTTTCTGAAGTCCAGTCTCTGTTTTTTCCCTTGCTCAGCTTCTTGGTGCTTCAATACTTCTTCCTATTGGCCTTCAATACCTTGTTTTCTAAGGATTCATATTCTTTTGTTTGGATTTTTTGACATTTGTCCTTACTTTGCAATTTGTCCTTCACGATTTGGAGGCAATTTGTCGTTTTCTTCTCGTTTGTCTGAATGAGTGTAAAATTTGTAAGGGGTTCAAAGGTCTTTTCTACTTTTCTTTCTAATATTTGAGTCATCTTGTCCAAGCTCTTTCTCCTTCCTTTTGAGTTTTTGGCTTTCTGTTTTCTTGTTTGATCGCAACAAGGGTGTGTTTTTGTTTATGTGAAGTTTGCTTCCAGTTTTCTTAAATCTCACAACTCTTGAAGTCTGATTAGCATAGGAAGCTTTACATATACTAGTTATCAGTCACATATAAACATTTTAGCATTGGATTGGATTCCTTTTTGAGGACTATTGCATGAGGTCATTTCATCGTGGTGTTTGTGTAATGATCCCAAGCCAAATTCTTTCTTGGAATCACTAACTACTACTAATTTATTGAGTTATTAAGTGCATACAAGATTCATCAACACATGCAGATCACAATATATTCAAGATGTAGAAGCACAAGCAAAGATCTGACCTTTTTATTATGATCAATGTAAGATCAATACAATAGATGGACGATCTGGCATAAACCTCAGATGGCCATACAAGCAATAGATATGAGCTACTACAAAATGATCCCGACAATAAAAAATAAGCCTCCAAAGGCTGGATATACAATGAAGACTGAATCAAGCAGATCTGAGCCGTACTAATGCTCAACCTCCAAGATGGAAAGTGCCACGTCCTGCTAGAATGATGAAGCCCTCAATAATTCTTCCCTGCTACCAAAAGTGTCCAATCATCCCGAGAAATATGCCAAATGATAGATTGGGCAACTATAAGGACAACCTAGATGTCCAAATTCCCAAGTCCACTCTCAAACCCTGTAGATCTGAATTTCCCACTGAATGGGGTGTCCCACTAGATGAATGAAACCCTAGTTGGTTCGTCTCTGATGAAGGAGGCCTCCAAATGCTCTGAAACTCTCCAATAATATAGATCAGGCTATGAGAATCCCGTGGGAGAAGTTTCCGACTCAGATCTCAAGCAGGTCTCCCTAGATCTGAGTTTTACTGAATTACAAGACGTCCCCTATGGCTCTAAGACGTCCCAATCTGCAGACAAATGTAGAATGATGATAACCCTCCAAAAAATCCCTCAAACTTATGGTCCTGCCCCTGCAAACAAAACCCAACTGTTGGAATGGCCCCAGGCCCTCAGGATAAGCTGGATCGAACCTTCGTCTAGATGACGGTGTGCCCTTGCTGGAAACACAAGAACAGTACGACTTGCTACCTTCTGAAGCACTAGATGGAGATGGGCTGAGACTAGAATGGTGTGGAGGAGTCTTTCATCCCCGAGACCAAGCTGCGGAACAAGGTGAGTGGATATTTCACCACTGAGTTGCT
>ML782691.1:606606-646318 GCA_009831015.1 Picea engelmannii | reverse complement strand
TTCCACCGGACCCTCCAACCTCCTTATTCCCATACGTATCAGGATCTTTGCCTCGATGGGTTACTTGCATCAGAAGGTCAGTTATCCTAGTTTGGTTCTCGTTCATTTTCTGTAGATTCTCATCAACTTTCTTCAAGGTTTCATAGATTTTGGCCTGTACCCTTCTGTTGGTTTCCTGATACTCATCCAACTGTCGGACTAATGTGCTTTCTGTGCGGTTCATGTTTTGTTGGAACTTATCAAATTCAGTTACTAAGAGAGCCAAGCCCTGAGGCTCATGGTCATCTCCTGACCCTTCCATTTCTGCCTCTGTTTCACTGTTGTTTTTCTTCCTCCGACCCATAACAATTCCCCTGTACTTTTGCATGCACCGATCTCTCCACAGGTTTGGAGGATCAAGGCTCTGATACCACTGTAATGATCCCAAGACAAATTCTTTCTTGGAATCACTAACTACTACTAATTTATTGAGTTATTAAGTGCATACAAGATTCATCAACACATGCAGATCACAATATATTCAAGATTTAGAAGCACAAGCAAAGATATGACCTTTTTATTATGAGAAATGTACGATCAATACAATAGATGGTCGATCTAGCATAAACCTTAGATGACCGTACAAGCAATAGATATGAGCTTCTACAAAATGCTCCTGACAATACAAAATAAGCCTCCAAAGGCTGGATATACAATGAAGACTGAATCAAGCAGATCTGAGCCGTACTACTGCTCAACCTCCAAGCTGGAAAGTGCCACGTCCTGCTAGAATGTTGAAGCCCTCAATAATTCTACCCTGCTACCAAAAGTGTCCAATCATCCCGAGAAATATGCCAAATGATAGATTGGGCAACTGTAAGGACAACCCAGCTGTCCAAATTCCCAAGTCCACTCTCAAATCCCATAGATATGAATTTCCCACTGAATGGGGTGTCCCACTAGATGACTGAAACCCTAGCTAATTTTCCTCTGATGAAGGAGGCCTCCAAATGCTCTGAAACTCTCCAAGTATATAGATCGGGCTATGATAATCCTGTGGGAGAAGTTTCGGTCTCAGATCTCAAGAAGATCTCCCTAGATCTGAGTTTTACTGAATTACAGGACGTCCCCTATGGCTCCAAGACATCCCAATCTACAGACAAATGTAGAATGATGATAACCCTCCAGAAAATCCCTCAAACTGATGGTCTTTCCATTGCAAACAAAACCCAACTATCGGAATGGCCCCAGGCCTTCAGGATAAGCTGGATCGAACCTCCGTCCAGATGATGGTGTGCCCTTGCTGGAAACACAAGAACAGTGTGACTTGCTACCTTCTGAAGCACTATATGGAGATGGGCTGAGACTAGAATGGTGTGGAGGAGTCTTTCATCCCCGAGACCAAGCTGCGGAACAAGGTGAGTGGATATTTCACTACTGAGTTGCTCACAAGGGTTTGTACAACAAAACCCCCAAACTGAATTCTCAAGAGCAATAGCAAATGCCAATCCAAAACCAGAATGAGTAATAGGTGCACCCCAACCTCTTACTTATACTTTTCCTTCTAATTCTCTGTTGAGTTAGGTTAACTCCCAGGGTTAATCTTCTATTCTTCTGTTGAGTTATCTTTTATTCCTTTATCTGTTTCCTTTCTTAAGTCAACTTAAAAATATAACTTTTAACTTCTTGACTTTCCCCCCTTCAGTGTGAGACTATGACCTAGTGGGGGTGCCCAGGCCACTGAGTCTCCTCATCACCTCTCTAAGAGGTGGGGGACATTACAGTTTGATAGTGAAAGGAAAATCCTTCTCCTTCCCTTAATTAAACATTCATTGAAAGAAAAGACTGCTTATCATTTCTTATGCATGTTTTGGTAACTGAGTCATAATATCATCAGTCTTCACTCTCATACACCTCTAAGTAAACAACAACCACTAAAATCAATGCTTAACTAAAATTTATCAGACTTTTTACTCTTTGTTAGCAAACCTACATTAGTTTAAGGTGTAGGGCTTTGGAATAGGTTGAAAGGATAAATTTCCAAATCTATCAAACAAACTTAGTATCTTGTAGTAGGGAGAGTGAAATCCAATTGTCGTATAGGATTTCTGGGATCCCCCTCTCACACGGGGGTTATGCATGAGGTCGCATTCAGGTGAGTTATAAAGATTATCCCTCCATGGCCCAACTGTTTGTAGTGGTCTGATCGTATATTGGGGGTCACTTGAGGGTATACCCACAATTATGTGTGGGAGCCTCTTGAGTTGATTTCAGACTTGTTATCCTGCCCATATGTTCGGATCGAACTGTTGACTGTACCAGCCCAGGGGTTGACTGCAAATTGGTGACCTTAGTAGCCATAATATTTAGGGTCTCACACAAGGTGACGGTGAAGGGAAGTCTCACTGTACCTGGAACAGACGTTGGTCAAACTCATTCGAGCTCCTTGGAGGGTAAATCCACAATTGCTGTGTGGAAGCTTGCACCAAGGTGAAAGTCCATTAAGCAGGTCGCCAATGTAACTGATCCACCTGATCTATCCCCACCCCTTCCTATTTTGATCTTGCGACGTTGGATTTTATCACCAACTAGTGGTTTCATCGAAGGAAGGTTTGTTTGATTGATTGCGTCTCAGATTCATAGAGTGTGTTGTTTGTTTTACTTAGTGGACCTTAGGTCAAGTTAGTATTAATGGCATCAACTCCTGAGAGTACCAATGGAGGAACCCCTTGTCCCGGGGAACCATACACCTTTCCTTCTTTTGGAAACTTTGGTCCTCCATATATTGCCACACTGAGTCTTCCAGGACTCACCATCAGATTACAAGTTTGGTTGTTCCCCACTCCAGTGATCTCGAATCCTCCCAATATTTCAACTGCACCTAATACTTTAGATGTTAGTACACCACCCACACATCAACCTCATGTCGACTTTTCTCCTTCTTATCCCATTAAGTCTCCTTCCATTTCTCCTTCTTCGCCTAGTGAAATCTCTAAAGCAAGTAGCCAGGTTGATCAGAAGAAGAAGAAACAGAAAGAGAAGAAGAAGAAGAGATTGAAAAGGACCAAGGCCCCAACAACATTAGATGTTGGCTCTAAGCAACCAGTTACTGTTAATAGTACTGGGAGTGTTGATGAGGTCAACAAGATTAAAACGAAGAATCTGAAACCCAAATTCCCTTGCAGTCTTTGTAAGGGTGACCACTTTCTGAGGGATTTCCCCAGTCTTATCAAGGTCTTAGAAATGTGGTCTTCCACATCATCAGCCTTTTCCGATCATGCCAATGATACCCCATCAACTAGTGACATTAAGGTTGGTAAGAAGAAGACAACTGTCAAATTTCTTTGCATGTTATGCAAGGGTGATCATTACTCTCACCTTTGTCCTCGCATGGACGAGGCTTCTTCTCTTTTGGAAAAAATTCAACTTCCAAAGGGTTATCGTAAGCTTTTCCCCAACCCATTGTTAGTTGATGGACTGGTCAATCCAGTTCCATTCCTCGTCAGTCCAGTTGATCAAGTGGTCAATCTAGTTTCCTCCTCGATTGAACCACAAACCCAAGTAGCTGATCCAGTTTCATCATCGATCAACCCCACTCTTCATGAAAAGAGTTTAACCCAAGTGGTCGATTCATTTTCATCCTCGGTCAATCCCACTCTCCCATTAGAGAGTGACACCAAAGCAGTCGATCCGTTTCCACCTGTCGACCCCATTCTCCCCTTGGAGAATGAAACTCAAGTGGTCGATCTGGTTTTTCCATCGGTCGATCCCACTCCTCCTTTGATGAGTGCCAAAGTGGCTGATCCAGTCCCTTCCTCGATCAGTCCCACCCTTCATCCGAAGAGTGCCAAAGTGGCTGATCCAGTCCCTTCATTGGTCAATCCCACTCTTCCTTTGAAGAGTGCCTGCGTGGTCGATCTGATCCAATCATCGGTCGATCGTACTCTCCCTCTAGAGAGTAAACCCGATACTTCCCACATTTTTATCGTTGCTACAGAATCTACCGTGCTGGGGGGCATTCCTCCTTCTCCCGTGAAATCCCCTCCAAGTAATGAGACCATCCTTTTTTATTGTGGTGCTCTAACTAGACCTCGTCTTCCCTCTCACATTCCTTTCCAGATTATGGTACAGGTTTGTGGTCGGGACGTTCCTCAAATGCTGATACATAAAAGTGCGTCCATTAGTATTTTTTCCTCTGTTGCTTGGCATGCTTTGGGTTGTCCTCATCTTGCGTCGGTTACACAGAATCTGTTAGCTTTTAATAGAATAACTAGTCAACCTTTAGGGACCCTTCCTCAGTTTCCGGTAACTTTGGGAAGGAAAACTGTCTTTATTGATGTCATGGTAGTCCGAGACCCCTTGTATTTCTCTTTACTCCTTGGGCAGGATTATTTCTATTCCATGAAAGCTATTGTGTCCAGTCTTTTCCGTGTGATATCTTTCCCTCACAATGGAAGAATTGTGACTATCAATCAACTTTCATTCATCGGTCCTGACTGGAGTACCTCCCTGAATGGTTCTTATATGATGACAGTATTTCCCCCGCCACATGTTAATTATGTGGCGTTGTCTCCCATGACTTCAACTTCTGATGATTTAGATCCGGTAATTGACATGGTGATTTCTTTGATCTTGTCGTTCTTCTATCCTCTGTCTTCATAGGATTTCTCTTTCTTCTTCTTGGACTAATATCTTCCATGAACCTTATAAATATTCTCAAGTCTGGGTTGTTGTTATTACCAGATTGTACATCTGGTGTAAAATTGTTTGTTGATTATTCAATCCAATTTCCAAATAGGGTTGATTACCTCAGGATAAATCCATATATTCTTTCACAATGCTTGGCCAGGTTCCAAATTTCAGTTCATGTCCCCAGTATGGTCGCCAAAAATGTTGACGCTTGAATCCATTAGGACCAAAATGGAAACCTCATGAGGATAGAAATCACCTTGCATTTTTATAGAGGTGGTACTTCTCTGTTATGGTTTTCGTGGGACTCTAGGTCTTTAGAATGTGGGACTTTTACAAAAGTCCGTCATGGTAATCAAAAGAAAGTAAAAATGTAAAAACATAAAATGTTTTATTTTCTTTTAAAGAAATTTCCTAAGAGTAGACCAGGAACCACACACATTCACACATTTAAAGTAAATAAACAAAATTTTCTCACATTCATCATAGTTGGGCTAAATATTTCTGATCACATAAAAAATAAAATAAAATGATCTGCATGCAAAAGAGAACTTTGACAGAGTGATACATGGGAAACTCAAATAAAGATAATGATATATCAAACTCAAATACTTTATATTCAGAAGAATGGGTTACAAAGTACAGTCGAGATTGTTCCCAAAATAGCTCTCTTGAAACTTCTAAAAAATATATAGTTTATTACATATTCTGCGAAATTTAAATGTGTTTTTCATAAAGACTGGGATTGGGGCTCCTGCGGACCATAAAGAAAATATATATAAGAATTAAGTTTGTAGAAGGAAGAAAGTGCGTGGCAGAAGAAAACAAGACCTGGTAAGAAGAAAAAGGAAATTATCAGTCTTCGGTTAAACCTTTCTAGTTAAAGAGGTGGAGTAACTGGATCAAGAACTCGATAAAGAAAGAAGGATGTGATCAGTATGAACTTACTATGATGGTATCTCTCTCTTGTCACTTGCTTGCTTATGTCCTTTGATTTCTTTCATCGATGGTTACAGAAACCGTCTCAACTTCCTTTTGGCCTTCATCAATCAGTTTGTCGATAGATTTTTTAAACCACTCTTGGATGTATCTTCTCATTGGTGCCACATTGATTTCATGCCAGATTTTTATATTGAAAATATCTCCCTCCAAGTCCCTTAGATCAATGGAAATATTATGCAAAGCTTCTTCAATATCTTGATTTTTTACTGAGTAATCCATTAGCCAATTATCTACGTCATCTTCATTATACTTAATAATTCCATATAGTTTTTCAAATGATAACCCTTTAAATATCTCAACTTGTTCTTCAAAGGCTTGCTTGGTTAGGAACAAGGAGTTGAGAATCAATTTGGGGTCTTGGACCTCATTAGTGCTCCCGGATAGGTCTATCTTAGTTAGCCTTTTGAATAATTCTTCTCTCCTGTTATGGCTTGGCTGCATGCTTGGACAATTGTATTCAAGTTTTTAACCTTTTCCTTCCAGCATGCTTTCAATTGTTTTATCCAGTTCGGAGAAGGAAGATACTCCTCTCTTCTTCTCAACTCTGTCATATTGGTAACTTTAAAATCGAAGGGTACGATCATGTCAAGGTAAACACCTTCTTCATTTTTTAAATCCACCTTTAAATATTCATGGAAGGCATGTGCCCTCGTTCCAAAAGAGACCATGTTCTTCGAAAACTCCCAAGCCTGTGTAATTAATTCCATTCTTTTCTTAATGTTCTTCTCCACATAGCCCTTAGATGATGTGAACAGGCTTGAAGATCCTTTCATTTTTGCTACAGGTGTGGTAGGCCCAATTATTTCTAAAGGACTAGCAAGTACTGGAAGAGGCATCAAAGCTTCTTCCAAGTCTTTGACTCTTTCCTTTAACTTGGCGTTTTCTGCTTCAAGGCCTCCAATAGAATTGTCAAGAGCATCTCTAGTTTCTGGATGAATTTGGGAAATTTGGGAAGGCCGCATGTTTCGTAGGTTAATATCTGAATGAGATTTCCCCTTTTTATTCTTTACATCTCTTTTCTCAATAATTAAATTTTTGGACTCGTTGTAAAAAACAACGCTCTATAATACAAAATACTCTTCTTCATCGAAGGTCTTGCTCTCAATTATTTCCATCAGAGGATTCTGGTGAATCGTGTCCTCTGGATGATCAATGTTGGGGAACACTTTTTTTGTCAATATCGAGTTCCAAATCCTTGAGGGAGAGGTCGCAGATGTCTCTTTTTGCTCGAGATCCCTCCTCTTCTTGCACACTATTTTTTCTTTTCTTCCTCAAGGGAAGTTTATGGGAGATTTCATTTTTTCTCGAAGGATGGTTCTTATCTCCTCCTTGGCCTGAAGAAATGTGGGTCACTTTCTTAATTTGGTGGGCCATTGGAGCACTTCTCCGAGATGTACTTTTTGGAGTGAAACTTGGGGATTAGGCACTCTTCTTGCCAAGAAATTTTCCTTTATGTTTGTACGATTCATAGGTGCTGAGTATTGGTTCCAGGTTGCCAGTGTCATGAGAAGGAGTTCCCGAGTCATTATCTCCATCTTCATTCAGAATAATATTAATAAAAGAATTGTTGAAGCCAATTGTCAGTAGATGTTCTACAAAAATTCTGCTAGGGTCGAACCCTTTTACCCTTTCAACATATCTTAGATTCAAGTTGTGGAAGTGGCTTGAAAATTCATCAATATTGTTCATATTTATGAATATGAAGTCCCCAAATTTCCAATATGCCAATATGAATTGATTTTTTCTCTTTTCATGGAAAAAATGCAATCAATAGTTGTACTGCCTTGCTATTTCAGTAACAAACATTTTGTCAGATATGTGGCATGGAAGGAAGGAAGGATTTTACTTAGAACCAAAAATACTTATGAAATTATAATTCTCCATTTGTTCTAGTGTCCCCTTCCTATCCAGGAACTTACTCACCTGGTCAAACATCCGAGGAGTGTCCTTTCCAAACAACAAACCTTTAAAAAATGAGACAAAATCATTAATAACTTCATAAAAGTGTTGGGAGGCTTTGTTCCTCCATAATGTTTGATACCATAAAGTTACTAGGTCGAATTTACAGTTTACCTTCTTACACACAGATAATCTTAGAAACTGACAAAGATGTGCTATCGCGAAAACCAAATAAGATGACATAAATAATTTATTTTCTTTCTTGTATTGTGACAATTGGGAAGAGATTTCAATGGAAATCAACTTTCCTGAATTGAATATGGCTCATTCCTTGACCTTAAAGTAAAAAATGTAAATAATCATGCGAGAAATGTTGGCTATAGTTTCGTGTCCTATTACCCTCATGAAAAGCCAAGCAATTTCTCGAAAAATATTTTTAAATGCGCCAATCTGCAAGCTCGTGATGTCCTCGGGGACAGTCACTGGGTTCTCCAGGAACTCAGGTAAGAGTTCCAACACATTTCCATGCTTCTTTAATAATTCTCTGGAATCTTCACCCTTGAACATAAGCATTGGGTCTGAAAGTCTCAACATCTTATGAAATACTTGAGGCGACAGAGAGACAGGGGAATGGTCCCGCAATTGAATGATTTGTTGGCTTGGAATATATCTCTCGGCACACCAGGCAACCAAATCCTTAGAGTCGAAAACATCTGTGACGCATCCTGCAGGAGAAATTCTAGATGTCCAGATTACTTCCTTCTAGGAAGAAGGGGATGAGTAGTAAGAATATGCTCTAGACCACTGAAAGTTCTGGTCCTCACGCCTGAAAATTTTCAATGTATCTCCATAGAACTATTGTTGAGTTGCTTCCATAAGTTGACAAAAACGTTCCTTTTCTCCAAATAATGTTTAAAATGAATGCTTGAGAGGGATAATATAATCCTTCACAAATCCTGGTTTAATGCATTTTAATAGGAGATCTCCTCGAGCCCTTATTTTATTAATGACAATATTTACGGAACCTGCATGATGAGTTGTTAGCATTAAATTATAATAAATGCATATTGGGAAACACGTGAAGGTGGCGTGGATAGACGAGAGCGAAATAGGATTTGATATTTTTGAGAACCCGGGAACCTTCAACTGCAAAAGCTCAAAAAAATGACTAAGTGTTGTAACATGGTCGGTCAGACCTAACAAAAGAGAGATGAGATGCTTAGGAGTTGGGAGGGTAGAATGGTAAAAATAGAGATCGCGGATATTTTGGATTCAAAATGTATATCATGAAACGTGGGATATGAAAGCTTGACCCAACCAATCCAGGAACCTGCGATTTTCAAATCAGATAAGTATAGGATAACTCGAAATTCGGTCGGAATCATGATGTGAGGGTATAGATGGATATGAAGATACGCAATTCCACCAATCCAGGAACCCACAAACCGTTAATTTTGGAAAAATGACTAAGTATAAGAACTAGAAAGGGAGAATAGAAGGGGAAAAGGAAATGGGGAAAACGAGTAAGTATAGAAGAGGGAAAATAATTTGGGAAAATAGAAAATGGGAGGGAAATTTCGGAAGCAATAATTGATCTCAACACACATCTGTAGGATTATGGCTAGTATGTGTCTTTTCTAACTTCAAATGTCCAACTTCCAAGACAGATCGTATGAAATGGTACCTGATTTTTATATTCTTAGTCTTTGAATGGAAGGATAAGTTATTTGCAAGATGAATGGCACTCTCACTGTCACAGTACAACCTACTATTCTCCTTCTTCTTTCCCAATTCCTCCATAAACCTCTATAACCAAATCATTTCTTTAATAGCCTCTATAGCAGCAACATACTCTGCTTCTGTTTTTGAAAGGAAAACAACCTTTTGTACTTTTGAAATCCAACTTTCTATTGGTCCAACTACAGTAAAAAAATACCATGTGGTACTCCTCTTGCTATCTTTATCACCTGCCATATCTTAATCAACATATCCCTCTAGAACAATGTCTGAACCTACAAAAAATAATGCATGAGTAGAAGTACCTCTCATATACCTGAGAATTCACGATACTGTATCCCAATGTTCTTTAACAGGATTTTTCATATACCTGCTCACAACTCCCACAACATGTGCAATATCCGGTCTTGTGCAAACCATCACATACATCAGGCTGCCAACTGTTGATGAATAAGGGACCCTGGACATGTATTTTATCTCCTCTTGTTTCTTGGGATACATTTCCTTAGTTAATTTGAAATGGCTGGCATAAGGTGTACTAACTAGTTTTTCATTCTTCATTTTAAACCTCTCCAACACCTTCTCTATATACTCACCCTGAGACAATGTCAATTTGTGATTTTTTTTGTCTCTTGTTATTCTCATACCAAGGATTTTCTTTGCAACACCCAAATCCTTCATCACAAATGAATTAGCTAATTTATTCTTGAGCACATTTATATCCTGCATATTAGAACCTACAACAAACATTTCATCTACATACAATAGCAAGATAATATAGCTTCCAATTTCTATCCTTTTAAAATAAACACAGTGATCATAATGACATCTACTATAACCTTATTGTGTCATAAAACTGTCAAACTTCAAAAACCACTGCCTTAGAGCTTTCTTTACGCCATACAATCTCTTCTTCAAACTGCATACCAAATTTTCCTTCCCTTTGACCTCTTACCCCTATCGCTATTGCATATAAATCTCTTCCTCCAAATCCCCATGGAGAAAATATGTTTTTACATCTAACTATTCAAGATGTAAATCTTCTACTAGCACAAGAATTAAAATATTCCTAATTGAAGTCATCTTAACAACATGAGAAAATATTTCATCAAAATATATACCTTTCTTTTGTGCAAACCCCTTTAAAACAGGTCTAGCATTGTATCACTTTTTTCCTCCATCTTATTCCTTCAACTTGTAAGCCCATTTATTCTGCAATGCTCTCTTTCCTACAGAAAATTGAACTAAGTTCCAAGTCTGGTTATTTACCAAGAAAAATAGGATTGCGAAGAAATAAAATAAAACAAATTTGGAAATAAAACACAAAATAATCACAATACAATAGAGACACAGATATAAGTGGTTCACCCAATGTGGGATACATCCACTAGAGAAATTTCCAGGTCCTTCCTTATTTCTATTGAGAAAAATGAAGGGAGACAACCTACAACACAACCGCTATTCCTGATAATACATAGTCGCAATACAATTCTCTCATAAAAGAGGGTTGCTTTCTAGGGAAAAAATCCCTAAAAAATAACTTATACTATCAGATCTGGATCCTTATAAGGAATGATTGAGATTGAATATGAAATTATAATATTTTACACAAAATTTTTTCCCAATATTTTTCTTCGTGGGCGTTGCCCTCGAATCCCCCGCCAGAGGGGGATAAAAATTTTGTCATCACCACTTTGGACCCCTCTCACAACAGTTGCGGGGGGGAAATCCCCCCCCCACACCCCCCATCAGGGAGTGGGGTCCAAGAATGACTTAAACAAACGTTTGAATCAAGAATATAATCAGACTCCACAACCAACAATATTCCACTTGGAGACTGATCACAACAACTCCACTGTTGTTGTACCCGCTGGAATATACTCCACCTTGGACCTGAAAAATTTCTCATCTTCACCTTCATGCTTCAAGATCAACTGAAACTGAGCATGAACTCAGTTTCTCCTTGGTTACTCCCTTTGTTAACATGTCTGCAGGATTCTGGCTAGTATGTATCTTTTCCAACTTCAAATGTCCATCTTCCAAGACAGATCGTATGAAATGGCACCTGGGATGTATATTCTTAGTCTTTTAATGGAAGACTGATTACTTTTGAAGATGAAAGGAACTCTCACTATCACAGTACAACCTGCTACTATCTCGTTTCTTTCCCAATTCCTCCATAAACCTCTATAACCAAATCATATCTTCATTAGCTTCTATAGCAACAACATACTCTGCTTCTGTTGTTGAAAGTGAAACAACCTTTTGTAGTTTTGAAATCCAACTTACTATTTTTCCACCTATAGTAAAAACATACCTTGTGGTGCTCCTCCTACTATCTTTATCACCTGTCATGTCTGAATCAACATATCCCTATAGAACAATGTATGAAACTCCAAAACATAATGCATGAGTAGAAGTACCTCTCAAATAACTGAGAATCCACTTTACTACCTCCCATTGTTCTTTACCTGGCTTGTTCATATACCTGCTCACAACTCCCACTGCATGTACAATATCTAGTCTTGTGCAAACCATTGCATACATCAATCTACCAATTGTTGATGAATAAGGGACCCTGGACATGTATTATACCTCGTCATGTGTCTTAGGACACATTTCCTTAGTTAATTTGAAATGGTTGGCCAAATATGTACTAAGTGGTTTTGCATTATGCATTTTAAACCTCTCCAACACCTTCTCTGTGTACTCACCCTGATACAATGTCAATTTGTGATTTTTTCTGTCTCTTGTTATTCTCATACCAAGTATTTCCTTTGCAACACCCAAATCCTTCATCACAAATGAATTAGCTAATTTATTCTTCGGCACATTTATATCCTTCATATTAGACCCTTCAACAAACATGTCATCTACATACAATAGCAAGATAATATAACTTCCATTTTCTATCCTTTTAGAATAACCATAGTGATCAGAATGACATCTACTATAACCTTGTTCAGTCATAAATCTGTCAAACTTCAAATACCACTGCCTTGGAGCTTTCTTTATTCCATACAACCTCTTCTTCAACTTGCATACCAAATTTTCCTTCCCTTTGACCTCATACCCCTGTGGATGCTACATATAAATCTCTTCCTTCAAATCCCCATGGATAAAAGTTGTTTTTACATCTAACTGTTCAAGATGTAAATCTTCTACTCCCACAAGACTTAAAATAGTCCTAATTGAAGTCATCTTAACAACATGTTACACATGAAATTTGCACACCTAGGTACCTCTCCCTAAGTGTCGTAAAGTGTCATAAGTGACTCATACACCTTGACACCATGGAATAACCTATGTCACAATCCCTAGTCAATGTGGAGGAGGGATATATTACATGAAGGCAAAAATACCAAGTACACATGAATTATTACTAATATTCATGGAAAATGAATTGATTAAGTGTGAGAATCAAGTGCACATGAATTATTATTAATATTCATGAAAAAGAAGGTAATTAAGTGTGGGAATCCACCTCACATTTGGTTTCCTATTTTTTAGGGAAGGTGGAGGATCTCATGGATGGTTGAAATATTTCCTCCTTAAAATCCTTTAGAGATATTTCCTCCCCAAAATCCTTAAGAGATATTTTCTCCCGAAATATCGTAGAGATCCCTTTCTTAGTGGATCTGATGAGAGATTCTCTCCATGGTGGTTAAGTCTCCAAATCTTATATAATGAGGGATTTCCATGGAGGAGGGGGAATGGAGATTGATAATTATACCAAACTTATGATCTCATGAGTGGTATGTCATTTGGAGCATCAACATTCTTTGTGTGGACTGTTTAAGTAAGGGTTTGGACAAGGGGAACTTGATGAAGCTGCTGCACTCACATCTATGGTTGTAAGTTTTCTTCATTTTTTTTCTCATTAATATAATATGCTTGGCCTGTTTCTTTCAAGTCTATGTTTGATCTCACATGAATTTGTCTCTAATAGATAGATCTATTTCGAGCTAATATCAGTAGAGTAGGAAGTTGGTTGTATCTTTGTTTGTCTACAGGGCTTATCGAGGAGTTTACGATTGGAGCTCAACTCGGACTGTGCAGGGACAAACACCAGTAAAAAGGTACTTCTTTTCTCCTTCCTCCTCACACATTAGTTTATCTAGATCTAAAAGGAATTCAGTGTCCATGTTAAGCACCTTCTGTCTTAAGAGTTAAGAGTGTATCTCTCAAGAGGAGATCTACCTTTCTGCAGGGAGATTTTCCTACAATAGAAATTGGTGACTCAACTGGGGAGGAAATCTGATTTGTGTTTCCTTTCCTTGATATTGTCTTGGCCCTTTTCCCACTCATTTGATCTTCTCCATTGAATTTTGTATTCTTAGAATGGTTTGATTGCCTCTGTGTGTCATCATGATCACCCTGATTGGTGAAATGTTCTTGAATTTTTGATTTTTTGGGAATTTTTCTGAGCTGTTGAAGCCTGGTGCTTCCCTGTCTATGTTATCAGAGCACCAATGCTCCCTAAAGGTCTTGTATAGAGTGTTATAATGCTCTGGTGCCCCTTACACCAGAGCGCCAGCCTTTCCTCTGCAAACAAACCTTCTAGGATTTTCTTTTCTGAAGTCCAGTCTCTGTTTTTTCCCTTGCTCAACTTCTTGGTGCTTCAATACTTCTTCCTATTGGCCTTCAATACCTTGTTTTCTAAGGATTCATCTTCTTTTGTTTGGATTTTTTGACATTTGTCCTTACTTTGCAGTTTGTCCTTCACGATTTGGAAGCAATTTTTCGTTTTCTTCTCGTTTTTTCTGAATGAGTGAAAACTTTGTAAGGGGTTCAAAGGTCTTTTCTACTTTTCTTTCTAATATTTGAGTCATCTTGTCCAAGCTCTTTCTCCTTCCTTTTGAGTTTTTGGCTTTTTGTTTTCTTGTTTGATCGCAACAAGGGTGTGTTTTTGTTTATGTGAAGTTTGCTTCCAGTTTGCTTAAATCTCACAACTCTTGAAGTCCGATTAGCATAGGAAGCTTTACATATACTGGTTATCAGTCACATATAAACATTTTAGCATTGCATTGGATTCGTTATTGAGGACTATTGCATGAGGTCATTTCATCTTGGTGTTTGACAGTGAAAGGAAAATCCTTCTCCTTCCCTTAATTAGACATTCATTGAAAGAAAAGACTGCTTATCATTTCTTATGCATGTTTTGGGAACTGAGTCATAATATCATTAGTCTTCACTCTCATATAGCTCTAAGTAAACAACAACCACTAAAATCAATGCTTAACTAAAATTTATCAGACTTTTTACTCTTTGTTAGCAAACCTACATTAGTTTAAGGTGTAGGGCTTTGGAATATGTTGAAAGGATAACTTTCCAAAGCTATCAAACAAACTTAGTATCTTGCGGTAGGGAGAGTGAAATCCAATTGTCGTATAGGATTTCTGGGATCCCCCTCTCACACAGGGGTTATGCACGAGGTTGCATTCGGGTGAGTTACGAATATTATCCCTCTGTGGCCCAACTGTTTGTAGTGGTCCGATCGTATCTTGGGGGTCACTTGAGGGTATACCCACAATTATGTGTGGGAGCCTCTTGAGTTGATTTCGGACTTGTTATCCTGCCCATATGTTCGGATCAGACTATCGACTCTACTCACCCAGGGGCTGACTGCGAATTGGTGACCTTAGTAGCCATAATCTTTAGGGTCTCACACAAGGTGACGGTGAAGGGAAGTCTCACTGTACCTTGAACAGACGTTGGTCAAACTCACTCGAGCTCCTTGGAGGGTAAATCCACAATTAATGCGTGGAAGCTTGCACCAAGGTGAAAGTCCATTAAGAAGGTTGCCAACGTAACTGATCCACCTGCTCTATCCCCATCCCTTCCTATTTTGATCTCGCGACGTTGGATTTCATCACCAACTAGTGGTTTCATCGTAAGAGGGTTTGTTTGATTGATTGCGTCTCAAATTCATAGCATGTGTTGTTTGTTTTACTTAGTGGACCTTAGGTCGAGTTAGTATTAATGGCGTCAACTCCCAAGAGTACCAATGGAGGAACCCCTTGTCCCGAGGAACCGTACACCTTTCCTTCTTTTGGAAACTTTGGTCCTCCGTATAATTCCACACTGCGTCTTCCAGGACTCACCATCAGATTACCAGTTTGGTTGTTCCCCACTCCGGTGATCTGGAATCCTCCCAATATTTCAACTGCACCTTATACTTTATATGTCAGTACACCACCCACACATCAACCTCACGTCGAATTTTCTCCTTCTTCGCCCATTAAGTCTCCTTCCATTTCTCCTTCTTCACCTAGTGAAATCTCTAAAGCAAATAGCCAGGTTGATCAGAAGAAGAAGAAACGAAAAGGGAAGAAGAAAAAGAGCCCGAAAAGTACCAAGGCCCCAACAAAATCAGATGTTGGCTCTAAGAAACCAGTTACTGTTAATAGTACTGGGAGTGTTGATGAGTTCAACAAGATTAAAATGAAGAATCCGAAACCCAAATTCCCTTGCAGTCTTTTTAAGGGTGACCACTTTCTGAGGGATTTCCCCAGTCTTATCAAGGTATTAGAAATGTTTTCTTCCTCCTCATCAACCTTTGCCAGTCATGCCGATGATACCCCGTCAACTAGTGACATTAAGGATGATAAGAAGAAGACAACTGTCAAGTTTCCTTGCATGTTATGCAAGGGTGATCATTACTCTCACCTTTGTCCTCGCATGGATGAGGCTTCTTCTCTTTTGGAAAAACTTCAACTTCCAAAGGGTTATTGTAAGCTTTTCCCCAACCCATCATTAGTTTATGGAATGGTCAATCCGGTTCCATTCCCGATCAGTTTAGTTGATCAAGTGGTCAATCTAGTTTCCTCCTCGATTGAACCACAAACCCAAGTAGCTGATCCAGTTCCGTCATCGATCAGCCCTACTCTTCATCAAAAGAATTTAACCCAAGTGGTCGATCCATTTTCATCCTCGGTCGATCCCACTCTCTCGTTAGAGAGTGACACCAAAGTGGTCAATCCGTTTCCACCCGTCGACCCCATTCTCCCCTTGGAGAATGAAACTCAAGTGGTTGATCTGGTTTTGTCATCGGTCGATCCCACTCCTCCTTTGACGAGTGCCAAAGTGGCTGATCCAGTCCCTTCCTCGATCATCCTCACCCTTCATCTGAAGAGTGCCAAAGTGACTGATCCAGTCCCTTCATTGGTCAATCCCACTCTTCCTCTGAAGAGTGCCTGCGTGGTCGATCCGATCCAACCATCGGTCGATCCTACTCTCCCTCTAGAGAGTAAACCCGATACTGCCCACATTTTTCTCGTTGATACAGAATCTACCGTGCTGGGGGGCATTCTTCCTTCTCCCGTGAAATCCCCTCCAAGTAATGAGACCATCGTTTTTGATTGGGGTGCACTAACTAGACCTCATCTTCCCTCTCACATTCCTTTCCAAATTACGATATAGGTTTGTGGTCGGGACGTTCCTCAAACGCTAATAGATGAAGGTGCGTCCGTTAGTATTTTGTCCTCTATTGCTTGGCACACTTTGGGTTGTCCTCAGCTTGTGCCGGTTACACAGAATCTGTTAGCTTTTAATATAAGAACTAGTCAACCTTTAGGGACCCTTCCTCAGTTTCCGATAACTTTGGGAAGGAAAACTGTCTTTATTGATGTCATGGTAGTCCGAGACCCCTTGGATTTAACTTTACTCCTTGGGCGGGATTATGTCTATTATATGAAAGCTATTGTGTCCATTATTTTCTGTGTGATATCTTTCCCTCACGATGGAAGAATTGTGACTATTAATAAACTTTCATTCATCAGTCCTGACTGGAGTACCTCCCTGAATGGTTCTTATATGATGACAGTATCGCCCCCGCCACATGTTAATTATGTGGCATTGTCTCCGATGACTTCAACTTCCGATGATTTAGATCTGGTAATTGACATGGTGTTTTCTTCGATAGGGCTATTGGAGCCTGATCTCCTTACCCTTGTCGCGACCCTCGACATGTGTCCCTTCCAGAGTGATTATCTTCCATCCAGTGAAGATCTCTTGGAATCCATGATCGAGTTTTGTCCCTTGACATGGTGTCCTTCTAAAGAATTATCCTCTTGGAAGCCATGATCAAGAAGAGTCCACGAGCATAGTTTCTCTTCTCTGTGGCACGCTCATTAAAAAATGAAACAGAGGCCTACGAGCATAGTTTCTCTTCTCTGTGGCAAGCTCATTATAAAATGAAACAGAGGTCACAAGCATAGTTTCCCTTCTCTGTGGCAAGCTCGTTAAAAAATGAAACAAAGGTCACAAGCATAGTTTCCCTTCTCTGTGGCAAGCTCGTTAAAAATGAAAGAGAGGTCATGAGCATAGTTTCCCTTCTCTATAGCAAGCTCGTTAAAAAATGAAACAAAAATCTGGGGATCGAACCCGGAACCCTGAGCATAGTTCTTTTCCTATGTCAAGCTCATTAAAAAATGAAACAGTGACCTCTCTTGAACCTTCTTTTCATCCACCCTTCTCCTTTTTCTCATCTAGTAGAGAACTTGGTGACAACCTCAAAGTCGGGGAATGAATTGAAGCTTGGAGGGCATGTCTTCAACCTTTGATGATAATTCTAGAGTTAAGCCACTAGCTGTCAAGCTAGGGGCATACCAAGCTTAGTATTTGTTCCTTCTCGTGCTTGTAAATACATGAGAATGCATCCGGGTAAACTTTTATCTCTTTTTCGGACCCGTATGGATACAGGAAAAAGGAACCCCTTGGAGTCGTCTTTAAACTCTTTTCAAACTCTCTAAACATGAAAAGATTGTCGAGTGATCTTGCTTCCTTTCACACTCGTTAAAAGGTTTGAAAGGGCGTCTTTCAAGTGGTAGTTTATCTCTTTTTTGGCCTTGTGAGACTAACATTACAAAAAAGGGCCACATTGGAGTTGTCTTTAAGCTCTTTTCAGACTCTCTAAACATGAAAAGATTTCCGAGTGATCTTGCTTCCTTTCCCACTCGTTAAAAGGTTTGAAAGGGCATCTTTTGAGTGATAATTTATCCCTTTTTCGCCCTCGCAAGACTACAATTACGAAAAAGGACAACATTGGAGTCTTCTTTAAGTCATTTTCAGACTCTCTAAAAATGAAAAACTACTGAGTTTACCTTCTATGGACTTGTTAAAACAATCATGCATTGAAGGGCCCATATGGGACCGAACTCTTACTTCTTCCAGTTCTTTAAACAAAGGAAGAGGAACTTGCCGAAGGTGATTTATATCGAGCATGTGTTACCCTCCTTGAGCTCGTTAAATTAAAAATAGGTACTCATCTATTTGGATGGGGGGGAAATTGAAAGAAGCAAGCTATTCAGTTTTTGAGAACATTACCAGTAACTCTTAGAGTCGCCCTTGAACATGGCACTTTGTCTTTGCATGCATTTTAATCCGCTAAACCTCTGCACTGAACCAATCCTCTGAGTTTTTCTTACTCCTTTGGGTCACCAGCCGAAAGTCACAGTATCCACTGCATCATCGTGTTTTGGTCCATGTCATGTTTTTGTTGTTGTGCCTCAGTGTTCAAGGGAAGTATCCGCCTCGAGAGTCAACCATCACAAATATCTTGTCTCAATACCCATGTCAGTCCATGTTCATTTTATCTACCAATTACATCTTTGTGTCTGTTTCATGTCGTTGATGAGGGATACATCAAGGCCCTCCTTTGACGAGTCTATTCCTGTCGACTTCAACACATTATACATGAACTAGACTTAGAAACCAATTAGTACTTTGGGACCTGCATGCCTCAATGGCAGGCCTCCTCACGTTTGAAAATGGGTTTACAACATTGACCTCTGATCGGATAATTCCACGAATGTTCGACTTCAACTCATCCATTCACATTCGTTGGAATGTACTAGGGTACCTTGGGAATCATTGACATCAATGGTGATTTCCCTCACGCTTGTTAATGGTTTAAATCATTGAGTGGTAATCAAGTGGCTTATGCCATGTTTGACTTTAGGACATCTATTCACATGGTTAGATTCGTACTACATCGGGATCGGTAAGAAGACCCTGGGTTGACTGATCACTCTGATATGTACTTTGCCCAGGTTGCGATGGAGTTTCTCTTGAACAATGAATCATATACTGTCACATAGATCCACTTTGTATTGGTCATGGCTATGTATTGTCATCTCATAGATCCACTGTGTATTCTTCATGGCTACGATCAATTCAGGTCATAGGAGTATAGATCCATACTATATCCTCTATGGCTATATCTCTTTATCAATATAATTATGGATCCGCAGTGTATTTTATGGCAGCCATATCTTGCAAGTCTTTATCACCCAAGCATAGGTATGCCTGCCTTGGGTTTGAAACATGTCATAATATTTGTTGGATGTTTTTTTGCGGCTTCTACTAGGTTCTCCGAGTCCACACCCTTTCTTCAAAGATTTTTAAAGTGTTTCGGCCATCATTCTCTCTTCTGACTTCACACTTTAAGGGGAATTCTGTTACACATGAAATTTGCACACCTAGGTACCTCGCCCTAAGTGTTGTAAAGTGTCATATAAGTGTCTCATACACCTTGACACCATAGAATATCCTATGTCACAATCCCTAGTCAATGTGGAGGAGGGATATATTACATGAAGGCAAAAATACCAAGTACACATGAATTATTATTAATATTCATGGAAAAGGAATTGATTAAGTGTGAGAATCAAGTGCACATGAATTATTATTAATAGTCATGAAAAAGAAGGTAATTAAGTGTGGGAATCCACCTCACATTTGGTTTCCTATTTTTTAGGGAAGGTGGAGGATCTCATGGATGGTTGAAATATTTCCTCCTTAAAATCCTTGAGAGATATTTCCTCCCCAAAATCCTTAAGAGATATTTTCTCCCTAAATATCTTAGAGATCCCTTTCTTAGTGGATCTGATGAGAGATTCTCTCCATGATGGTTAAGTCTCCAAATCTTATATAATGAGGGATTTCCATGGAGGAGGGGGTATGGAGATTGAGAATTATACCAAACTTATGATCTCATGAGTAGTATGTCATTTGGAGCATCGACATTCTGTGTGTGGACTGTTTAAGCAAGGGTTTGGACAAGGGGAACTTGTTGAAGCTGCTGCACTCACATCTATGGTTGTAAGTTTTCTTCATTGTTGTTCTCATTAATATAATATTCTTGGCCTGTTTCTTTCAAGTTTGTGTTTGATCTCACATGAATTTTTCTCTAATAGATAGATCTATTTTGAGCTAATCTCAGTAGAGTAGGAAGTTGGTTGTATCTTTGTTTGTCTACAGGGCTTATCAAGGAGTTTACGATTGGAGCTCAACTTGGACTATGCAGGGACAAACACCGGTAAAAAGGTACTTCTTTTCTCCTTCCTCCTCCCACATTAGTTTATCTAGATCTAAAAGGAAGTCAGTGTCCATGTTAAGCACCTTTTGTCTTAAGAGTTAAGAGTCTAGCTCTCAAGAGGATATCTACCTGTTCGTAGGGAGATTTTCCTACAATACAACATGAGAAAATATTTCATCAAAATCTATACCTTTATTTTGTGCAAATCCCTTTACAACAAGTCTAGCCTTGTACCACTTTTTTCTTCCATATTCTTCCTTCAACTCGTAAGCCCATTTATTATGCAATGCTCTTTTTCCTGCAGGAAACTGAACCAAGTCCCAAGTTTGGTTATTTACCAAAGAATCTATTTCCTCTTTCATGCCTTGATCCCACTTCTTTTTAGTGTCTACCTGCATTGACTCTTCATAACATTATGGTTCACTAGAATCAGTCAACAATAAATAATACAATGAAGGAGAGTATCGTTCGAGGGGTCTACTTAACCTGGTAGATCTTCTGACAACACTTGTAAGAGTTTGAGATACCTTCTTCTCCTGTTGTTGTACATTTTGATTTTCTAGTACCTTTGGAATTTCTTTTTCAGTGATCTCATCAAATACCGTGTATTCTAGTTTTTCTTTTTCTTGTTTCTTTCCCTACAACCGATCTTTGTACATGACATTCTCATTGAATATGACATCTCTACTCCTAATAATTTTTTGATTTTCATTATCCCATAAGCGATAACCAAAATCATTAACACCGTATCCAATAAAGGTACACTTCTTGGATTTTTCCTCAAGCTTTGTTCTATTTTCTTTATCAATATGGACAAATGCTTCACAACCAGAAGTCTTCAAAAACAAATAGTTTTCCTTTTTACCTATCCATTCCTCCTCTAGAATTACACCATCCAAAGAGCTTGAAGGTCCTCTCTTTATTAAGTAAACAACAATATCTACAACATCTTCCTAGAACTGTAAGGGCAACCCAACATGCAATCTCATACTTCTTGCATGCTCCATGATTGTCCCGTTCATCCTTTCTGACACACCATTTTATTGTGGTGTTCGTGGAATTTTTTTCTCTCTATGAATCCCATGGTATGAACAATAATCATCAAACTCCTTGCTGGAATATTCACCTCCATTTTTTGATCTAAGAAACTTCAACCTTTTTCTTCTCTCATTCTCAACCAAAGCTTTCCATTTCTTAGAAGTATCAAAAACATCAAATTTTTGTCAATTGCAATAAATTCAAGTTTTTCTAGTTGCATCATTAATAAAAGTAACATAATAACGAAAACCACCAAGAGATGATACATGAGTTGGTCCCCATACATATGTATGCATAAGCTATAATCTTTCACTCTTCTTTTCTTTTCTGACTCTGAGAAATCTGACTCTCTTTTGTTTTCCATAAACACAATTCTCAAAGAAATCCAAATCAATTTTTTTAAGATCTGGAAACAAATTTCTTTTGTGAAGTATCTGCATCCCCTTCTCACTCATGTGTCCAAGCCTATGATGTCACAGTGTTGTATCCACTCATGTAGAAGCTAAAGAGATAGAAGAGTGAGAATTACCAGTACATAAATAGAATGTACCTACCTTCTCTCCTTTTTCTATCACGATTGATCCTTTGGTGACCTTCCATGCCTTATTTGTAAATATAGATAAACAAACTTCACTTTCCAACTGCCCTGTTGAAATTAGAATTTTCCTTATATTTGGAACATGTCTTACCTATTTCAACAACCATTGGTTTCCATACTTTTTCTTTATTTGTACCTTACCCATTCCAACAATTTTTCATGGTGTATCATCACCCAAATGAACCTATCCAAAATCACCTTGAAAATAATCTAGAAAATGTTTCCTATGGGGTGTGGCATGAAATGAAGCCCCTGAATCTACTACCAAAGACTCATAACTATTATCTATAGAAAGAATCAAAGCATCTTGTAACACATCACATGTTACATTTGCTTCTTCATTTTTTTCTTGCTGCCCATCTCTTTGTTTCTTTGGAGCTCTGCAATTTTTCTTCATATGTCCTTTCTTCCCACAATTAAAACACTCTATCTTTCCCAGTCTGGATTTGGATCTTCCCCTCCTAGAATTTATGTGGTTCCCCGAGTCCTTTCCTCTATCCTTTTGTATTCCCCTGTTCTCCATGTTTAACGCATTACCTGATGTCTCACATGTTCTTTTTCGTCGCATTTCCTCGCTAAGGATAACACCAACAATATCATAAAATTTTAGAGTGTTTGAACCAGATATAGAGTTACTTACAACCATGACCAAGCCATTCCATCTTTATGGTAATGAGCACAGGATTAGAAGAGCCCTGAGCTCATCATCAAAGTCCACTTTTACAGAAATTAGCTGATTAGTAACCATATTAAATTCATTTAAATGATCTGCAACAAACCCACCTTTTGACATCTTCATATTAAATAATCACTTCATTAGAAATACCTTATTGGACGTCGAGGGTTTTTCACATAGTTTAGACAATGCTTCCATCAACTCCTTCTTTGTCTTATCTTTTGAAATATTGAAAGCCACCAACACTGCGAGGCTCGGTCATATTGTTCCTAATTCCTTTCTATTAAGAACCTCCCATTCTTAATCCTTCATGGTTGTTGGCTTCTTTTCTATTCCACCCAATGGTAGGAATAGATCCTTCTGATATAAATAATCTTCCATCTACATCTTCCATAACTTGTAGTTTTGGACGTTAAATTTATTAACCCTAAACTTTCCATCTTCTTCCATTGCTCCCTCTCGAACCAAGAATCCTCTTTTCCTGTGAGTTACCTTTCACTTTGATACCAGTTGTTAGCAAAATAGGATTGTAGAGCAATTAAATAAATAAATTCAGAAATAAAACACAGAAGATACACAATACAATAAAGACACAGATATACGTGGTTCACCTAGTGTGGGCTACGTCCACCAAAGAAATTTCTAGGTCCTTCCTTATTATTATCCAACAAAATGAAGGGATACAACCTACAACACACCTGTTGCAACTTCCTCTTCTTTCTCTCACAATATACTGTCTCAGAATACAATATTCACGATAATACATAGCTGCAATACAATTCCCTCACAAAAGAGGGTTGTTTTCTAGGGAAAAAAACCCTAAAAAATAAATTCTACCATCATATCTGCAACCTTATAATGAATGGTCCAGATTGACTATGGAATTACAATATTTTACAAGGCAATTTTTCCCAATATTTCACTTCAGGGGCACTTCCCCTGAATCCCCTGCTAGGGGGGGGCTACAAAATTGTAGCCGCCCCTCCTGACGACAATTGTGGGGGGGGAATCCCCCCCCACACCCCCCGTTAGGGAGTGAGTTCCAAACACGAATGAAACAAACCTCTGAATCAGGAAGATAATTAGGCTCTACAACCAAAAACCCCATAATCAAGGCCAATGGTTTACCATGCTTACCATTCATGGAACATGGAGAAGTAATCAANACACACACACACACACACACACACACACACACAATTTCATTTGTCATAAAAAAATCCAAATTCAGAGCCAAATGCAATGCATCTTTAATATGATTTTGTTTCTGATCTCATGTCTTCATATCATATTATTTACGATATAATTATTTACACAAATGGAAAGAAACATATCAAATTTTTAGTATTTTCAACACTTCAATGTAAATTTTCTAGATAACCTATGTTAGATTTTTAATAGTTTGTTTATCCATTATTTACTATTTAGTTCTTCAATTTAATTTATAATATTATTATTAATTAAATTTGACTTTATCTTGCATTTATTACTTCATTACTTTATTATGTTTTTTTTTTCCCAAGGAAAAAATCTGGTATTTTATTTATATAAAACAAAATTACATGGTCATGTGCCTCAAGGAATTCAAAACTAAGAGCTCTATAACTAGATGGAGAAACAACTATTTAGACATGTCTTATATGTCAGTGAACTATATCAAAAAAGGATACTTGTTACTTGAATTAAAAGGACATAATTTACATCTTTCATTTTCAAATATTTTTTTCTCTATCTATCTATCTATCTATCTATCTATCTATCTATCTATCTATCTATCTATCTATCTATCTATCTATCTATCTATCTATATATATATATATATATATATATATATATATATATATATATATATAATTTAATTTAATTTATAATATTTACTTATTTAATGTTATTAATTCTAATCAAATTTGATCATTTATCCCTTACATAATTATTTTATATTTAGTTTATTTCATTTATCATTTTAGAGTCAAATGTTACATACTATCCCATACTTTAATAATTTGTTGTGGCAGAATATTGTTTTCATTGATGTTAAAGACAGGGGAAGCCTACAAATGTCAAAGAAAAATATTGCAAGATGGAGATTGTTGAAATATTGTTTTTGGATTTTTGATGCTCAGTTTGGATACCCTATCTTTGAATGTCTTTTTACTCTAAATACCTAGCTCAAATGGGAACATAGGATATTTTTTTGAAAATATTATTTCGATACCTTTCCAATGGTATATGGAACTCCCTCTAACTCCATAGGAATGATGAGATATGAAATATTTTGTCAGGATAGCCCATCCATAAAGTACAGGTCGACCCAAAGAATTTTTACAAGTCGAACTTACAAGTGAAAACAAAAAACACTATAAATACATGATAGATGTGCACATTTGTAGAGCATCCAAACAAGAAGAGAAAGAAAAAGTGTGCATAAGAGATATGATAATTCACGTGGATATCGGTGGCCACCCACCTATTCCACTGGCTCGAATTTTTTTTTTCCACCTTGGCAATTTTTCGACAGTTTTTCAGGTTCCAAACTTTTGGGGCAATTTTGAGGCCCTAAACGACGTTTTTTGAGGATTCGGGGCCCAAGAGACACGCAAGGAACTAGCTTGGGCCAGTAAAATATATTTCTTTTCAGTTAGACCTTTCCAATGGTGTATCAAGTGCCCTAAACAAAGATCGAATGCAAAAGTTACGCCCCCGATAAGTTGACGTATCAACTACCCCCATCGGGGCCCGCAAGCCTTTTGGCTTTTCATCTTCCGGGCTTAGGGTTTTGGATTTTACTTATGTTAAAAAGGCCTTGAGAGCCTCATTGTAACAATGATATTCTTGTGAATGTGAGTAGCTGTCACATCTCTTCTCAGAGATAAGCTGCCACCATTCTAGCGAGTCTTTCACTCTATATTTTTACAATCTTTGTACATTTTCGCTCATTAATAGAAATTGTGTATTAGTGTATCTATGTGTTTATGAATGCATCTCTGATACATTTATGTTATATTATTGGATATCCACGATATCTCTGTACATTTCTTTATTAAATCTCCTCTCTTATTTCGTGCCGAAAATAATCCGGATCATATGAGGTGCAAGAGGAGATGGGGAGTATTCTTGGGGTCTAAAGGTGCACAAGAGGAATTTTGTTGGTGTTTTAAAGGTGCATTATGAAGGATTGAGGTCTATGATGTTGCAAATTGTGTTTTTTTGAGGTTGTGATGTTGTAGTTTAGATTTATATTTTGGGAATGATGTTATGAGGTTCTCTACGGCATGAAGGCTAAATTTGACTAGGGTTTCAAGCTATGTCTGGGGTATGAAGCATGGAGAGGCGTTGGAGCATGAAATTTATGGGTTTGATGATGTTGTGAAATGCATGAAGTATGAAGCATGCAGGTGAAGTCAAAAGTACTATGTATTAAGATATTATATTGGTACCTATACAGGTCTTACTGAGTTGGTGCTCAGTTAAGGAGATTGATGTCTCTAGTAGGTTGGCGCCTACACAATATCTTGTTGAGTTGGTGCTCAAATAAGGATATTGATGTCTCCAATAGGTTGGATCCTACACAATATCTTGTTGAGTTGGTGCTCAAATGATGAGATTGTTTCCTCCAGTAGGTTGGTGCCTACAAGCTTTGTAACTGTAGGTTGGTTCCTATAAACATTTATAAAGATAATTTTTTAAGGTTTTCTCCCAAAAGGGTTTACAAATTAATATTTGTGTATTTTCATTTGAGTTTTCACGAATTTACCATTTTAAAGTTAATGAATGATTGATGAATGCTCATTTAAAGTAAAAATTATCTTATATTGATTCACCCCCCCCTAGTATAAGCATAAGTTCAACAATTGGTATCGGAGTAGGTTCCTTCAGAAACAATTTAACCATTGGAAGGAAGATCTCGAGCACATATGGATTGTAAGGAGGGTCTATCCACCAATATAGCTCCTTTGTTCGATGAAACAAACTATGCATTATGGAGTATAATAATGAAGACCTGTTTGATGGCCCTTGGGTTTGGTATCTGGGAATCAATCACAACACTTTATACATATGAAGTTAGGAAGGTGTCAAGTGAAAACAATGAAAAATAAATAGATTCCATATTGAGTGGCCTATTAGATTATGATACTATCAAGGTATTGCAATGTACATCAACTAAACATATTTGGGACAAGCTACAAAACATTTACGAAGAGAGATCTAGTGATAATTCTAGCTATGAATTAGAGACAAAAGATTACAAGGAAAATTTCCAGTCATAAGGAAAGCAAACAAAATTTATCGTATTCCACCATAACCACTCCCCATATCATAGCAAGATAAAACAATGAATTTGAAGCAATAAAAACAGAATATAGGGTAGCGAACACGGTCCTTTTCATAGAAATTTAAATTATTTTGTGACATTCATATCACACAGATGTAAAGGAAACTCATTCTCAAGATTTCATGCTCACATAAAAGTCATAAACCACAAAAGTCATTAGCTCCAGAATAGCTCTATGTGCAGTTTAAATTATAAATACAAATTGATTGTTCAAGATCAAATAAAATGTGTGCCAAATCAAAACTACATAATACTCATTATAATTAAAAAAAATAATTAAGAAATGTGTTCTTCTAAATGGATTGGGATGGGGCTCCCGTACACCATATATTGAGTAGAGGTAACCTCGAAGGAAAAACAAAGTAGTCAGAAATTGGTCTTGTACACAAATAATAACATTTAGATAACAAGACTGGATGATTGCAGACTAAGCATGAAGAAAACATAGGGTAATGTTTCAAACAAGGATTATACTCACAAAAATGGTGTATATTTTAACCTTGTACAATTAATTATTGCAAATGGATTCTTAGTAAAAGAATAAAAGATGCCCCTGGATGGGGTGACACATAGCACATAAGTGCCACATCGCACCAGGCCAAGCCAAGCCATAAATAAGGCAGACCGGCTCCCATCCCCTCGTCATTAAGTATGGGATCCAGCCTTAACTGCCAGCCAAGAGCCATGGGACTGCTCCCTCGCATGAACAGACCAACAACAAGGAAATTCAACGCAGGAAGAGATAATGGTAGCCATCATGTCACACCTCCATGTCATCACCCAGCTATGCATAAGTTCTCTCCATTTCTCCTTTGGTTTGCACCAGGCTAGCAGTTTCGTGCTCTAGTGCGGCCATTGCAACACCTCCCACAACTTCACCATTAGAATCACCTTCTCGATGCCATGGGACAAAGGTAAGTTGCATCGCGGCCCTGCCTGGTATATCCTGGCTATGAGATAAAGGTGGCAACAAAGGCTAGAGCGGGCGCTCCCCATGGTCCACACTTAGAGAATTCAGACAGCTTGCAAGGAAGGGATGGCCTAGTCACCTCCAATGGCTTATGTGGAGGAGGTCATTCCGGAGGAACCCATATAGATCCCTCTAGAGTCTCTTTTATTCATGGTTCCAGAGAATTGGCAGCCTCCAAGAAGCTTCCCTGAGGAAGACACTTAGTCAGTTACAATGACTCACCATGAAACCAACACCATGGAGGAAAAAATTGAGGATTTACACATCTGCTACGTCGAGGAGGAGTTCTCGGAGGAGATCCTTCATATGGCCTCTCAGGATTCCACACTTTCAGCGAGCTACGATCCTTCCAGAGCCACTGTGCAAGAAGAGGACCCTGGGAAGAAGGTAGGAGAACAGGGATGAAGTGTGATAGTGGAGCAACAGGACGGAGCAGAGGATGGCATGTAGGCTGCAACAAGCAAGGCTGTGGAGGGTGGCATGTTGAAGGAGGGTGGCGAGTTCCTTGTGCCACCTCCTATCTCAATTGCACCGGAACAATGGTGTGTCTTCCCGCCCTTCTTCTACCTGGAACAATTAGACTTGGTGTTTGACCTGAGAAGCCAGATGGCAGACCAGGTCTACCGTGGCACACTCATGAACCAACACATAGACATGTTGTACGAGGATTTCTCCAATGCTCTAGTAGGGAAAATATATCTGACGTGTGCGGGACCTTATGCTCCACCAACACAGATTGGACCGCAGAATGAAGACCCTAACAAGGCCACCTCTGGAACCAATGAGTAATTTCTTGGCTAGGAGTGCTTTCTAGTTATGGTTAGATGTTTAGTTTTTGGTTAGGGGTTTAATCAACCCAAACTCTTTAATGTATGGTCTAGTTTCAATTTTAGTTTTCATGGTTAATGCACATAATATAGGCCACCACCTGTCCTGGTTTCCTCCAGGCAAGGCAGATGGCGGTCTGCCTCTTTTGGACATGGATATCTAAGGCTGCCAATTGTTCCAGTTTCCGCTAATTTGGCGGAACAGTTGGAAGCCTAAGGAAATATGTTTCTTTTTTCATGTGATATAATACCATAGGATCTACCCTCTTTTTACTTATAAAAAAATAAAAAAATAAAAGATGCAATGACACATACACACATTACACAAATATTTTACCCTGGAAACCCAAACTAGGAAAACCAACAATTTGTTTAGAGTCACACCTCTAATTCTTTATTAATCATCAATCTTCATTGTTTCACGACATCCAAAACCCACAATTCATTGACATGTATTAGTCTTCAACCCTAATTCCTTAACCATTATTAGAAAACCACCAGTGAAAACTGTGTATTGAAAACAGCTAAAAAATAGATGCAAAAACCAACAAGTTTTTTCTCGAGGGATCCCCCCCGAACCCTCAGGCAAGGGAGATTCTCCCCCTTTGCAAGCCCCCTAGCAAGGGGCAGATAACACTCCCCCCCATTAATCTCTTATTAAATATCTAATATTTATTTTATATTGATTTTTCTCAATTAATTTTTTTTATCTATTCTTTACTATTTAATTTTTATGTTTAATTTATGATATTATTATTAATTAAATTCGACCTTGTCTCGCATTTATTAATTTATTTTGTTGTCTATTCTTCATCTTATTTTTTTTTCCGTCTAATTTATTTTATGATGTTTACTTATTTAATGTTATTAATTCTAATTAAATTTGACCATTTATACCTTAGATATATATCTTTTTAAAATTTATGTCATTTCAAATCTTACATACTCTCCCATGTTTTAATAATTTATTGTTAATTACATAACAACTATATTTTTTGTTCCAAATTCTATAAATTCTATAACATGACTCTCTCTTTTCATTATAATTTTTGAAAGATTTTTTCTTGATGATAGGTGGAGTGTCCACTTGAAATGTTAGGAATGTTTCAAAGATCTAACACAGGTTATTATTGATCTCTTTTCTTGTCAAGGACAAGACACAACCTCATAGGGAATTATATTTCTCACTTAGATAACCATTATATTAAGATTTCTAAACATCATATTTTTTCTTCATTTACATTTAGTACCTGGGAGTGGAACAGGGAACACAATGATTACAAGGAAAATTTATAGTCATAATGAAAGAAAACAAAATTTCTCTTATTCCACCATAACCACTCCCCATATCATAGCAAGATAAGGCAATGAATTTGAAGGAATAAAAATAGAATATAGAGTGGTCCTTTTCATAGAAATTTAAATTATTTTGTGACATTCATATCACAAAGATGTATAGGAAACTCATTATCGAGATTTCATGCTCACATAAAAGTCAGAAACCACAAAATTAATGAACTCTAGAATATCTCTCTGTGGAGTTTAAGTAATAAATACAAATTGACTATTCAAGATCAAATAAAATGTGTGCCAATTCGGCACTACATAATACTCATGATACTTAAAAAAAGAAAAAAAGAAACATGTTCGTCTAAATGGACTGGGATGGGGCTCTTGTAGACCATATATTGAGTAGAGGTAACCGCAAAGGAAAAACAAAGTAGTCAAAAATTCGTCTTGTACACAAATAATAACATTCAGATAACAAGATTGGATGATTGCAGACTGAGCAAGAAGAAAACAGAGGGGAATGTTTCAAACAAGTATTATACTCACAAAAATGGTGTATATTTTAACCTTGTACAATTAATTATTTCAAATGGAGTCTTAGTAAAAACATAAAAGATGCAATGGCGAATACACACATTACACAAATGTTTTGCCCTGGAAACCCAAACTAGGAAAACAACAATCTGTTTAGAGTCACACCTTTAATTCATTATTCATCATCAATATTCATTGTTTCATGGCATTCAAAACCCATAATTCATTGACCCGTATTAGTCTTCAATCCTAATTTCTTAACCATAATTAAAAATCCATAAGTAAAAACTGTGTGTTGAAAACCGCTAAAAAACAGATGCAAAAACCAACAATTTTTTTTCCGAGGGATCCCCCACCCACCCCTTCCCCCCCTAAACATTTGGGAAAGGGAGATCCTCCCCCTTTACAACCCCCTTAGCAAGGGGAAGCTAGCCCCCCTCATTAATATCTTATTAAATATCTAATCTTTCTTTTATATTGATTTCTCTCATTAATTAATTTTTTTTATCTATTCTTTACTATTTAGTTTTTATGTTTCATTTATGATATTATTATTAATTAAATTTGACCTTGTCTCACATTTATTAATTTATTTTGTTCTCTATTCTTCATCTTATTTTTTTTCCCTTTAATTTAATTTATGATGTTTACTTATTTAATGTTATTAATTCTAATTAAATTTGACCATTTATACCTTAGATATATATCTTTTTAAAATTTATGTTGTTTTGAATCTTACACGATCTCCCATATTTTGATAATTTATTGTTCATTACATAACAACTATATTTTCTCCTTCAAATTCTATAAATTCTATAACATGACTCTCTCTTTTCATTATAATTTTTCAAAGCTTTTGTTCTTGATGATAGGTGGAGTGTCCACTTGAAATGTTAGGAATGTTTCAAAGATCTAACATGGGTTATTATTGATCTCTTTTCTTGTCAAGGACAAGAGACAACCTCATAGGGCATTCTATTTATCACTTAGATAACCATTATATTAAGATTTCTAAACATTGTATTTTTTCTTCATTTACATTTAATACTTGCGAGTGGAACAGGGAACACAAATATTACAAGGAAAATTTCAAGTCATAAGGAAATAAAACAAAATTTCTCTTATTCCACCATAACCACTCCCCATATCATAGCAAGATAAAGCAATGAATTTGAAGCAATAAAAATAGAATATAGAGTAGCAAAGATGGTCCTTTTCATAGAAATTTAAATTATTTTGTGACATTCATATCACAAAGATGTAAAGGAAACTCATTCTCGAGATTTCATGCTCACAAAAGTTAGAAACCACAAAAGTCATGAGATCAAGAATAGCTCTCTGTGGAGTTCAAATAATAAATACAAATTGAATGTTCAAGATCAAATAAAATGTGTGCAAAATTAACACTACATAATACTCATGATACTTTAAAAAAGAAAATAAGAAACGTGTTCATCTAAATGAACTAGGATGGGGCTCCCATAGACCATATATTGAGTAGAGGTATCCTAGAAGGAAAAACAAAGTAGTCATAAATTGGTCTTGTACACAAATAATAACATTCAGATAACAAGACTGAATGATTGTAGACTGAGCAAGAAGAAAACAGAGGGGAATGTTTCAAACAAGGATTATACTCAGAAAAATATTCTATATTTTAACCTTGTAAATTTAATTATTGCAAATGGATTCTTAGTAAAAATATAAAAGATGCAATAGCACATACACACATTAAAAAAATATTTTACCCTAGAAACCTAAACTAGGAAAACCAACAATCTATTTAGAGTCGCACCTCTAATTCTTTATTCATCATCAATTTTCATTATTTCATGGCATCCAAAACCCATAATTCATTGACTTGTATTAGTCTTCAACCCTAATTCCTTAACCATAATTAGAAAACCATCAATGAAAACTGTGTTGGAAATCGCTAAAAAACAGATGCAAAAACCAACAATTGTTTTCCCGAGCTATTCCCCCTAAACCATCAAGCAAAGGAGATCCTCCCCTTTGAAACCCCACTAGCAAGGGGCAACTAGCGCCCCCACCCATTAATCTCTTATTAAATATCTAATCTTTCTTTTATATTGATTTCTTTCCTTAATTAATTGTTTTATCTATTCTTTACTATTTATTTTTTATGTTTAATTTATGATATTATTATTAATTAAATTTGACCTTGTCTCACATTTATTAATTTATTTTGTTCTCTTTTCGTCATCTTATTTTTTCCCTTTAATTTAATTTATGATGTTTACTTATTTAATGTTATTAATTCTAATTAAATTCGACCATTCATAACTTAGATATATATATTTTTAAAATTTATATTGTTTCAAATCTTACATGCTCTCCCATATTTTAATAATTTATTGTTCATTACATAACAATTATATTTTATCCTTCAAATTCTATAACATGACTCTCTCTTTTCATTATATTTTTTCAAAGCTTTTGTTTTCGATGATAGGTGGAATGCCAACTTTAAATGTTAGGAATGATTCAAATATCTAACACGGTTTATTATTGATCTCTTTTCTGGTCAAGGACAAGAAACAACCTCGAAGGGCATTCTATTTCTCACTTAGATAACCATTATATTAAGATTTCTAAACATCGTATTTTTTCTTCATTTACATTTAATACCTGCGAGTGAAACATGGAACAAAAGGATTACAGGGAAAATTTCCAATCATAAGGAAAGCAAACAAAATTTCTCTTATTCCACCATAAGCACTCCCCATATCATAGCAAGATAAAGCAATGCATTTGAAGCAATAAAAATAGAATATAGAGTAGCAAAGATGGTCCTTTGCATAGAAATTTAAATTATTTTGTGACATTCATATCACAAAGATGTACATGAAGCTCATCTTCGATATTTCATGCTCACATAAAAGTCGGAAACCACAAAAGTCATGAGATCTAGAATAGCCCTCGTGGAGTTTAAGTAATAAATACAAATTGACTATTCAAGATCAAATAAAATGTGTGCCAAATCAACACTACATAATACTCATGATACTTAAAAAAATAAAACAAGAAATTTGTTCCTCTAAATGGACTAGGATGGGGCTCCCGTAGACCATATATTGAGTAGAGGTAACCGCGAAGGAAAAAAAAAAAAAAGTAGTCAGAAATTGGTCTTGTACACAAATAATAACATTCAAATAACAAGACTAGATGATTGCAGATTGAGAAAGAAGAAAACATAGGGGAATGTTTCAAACAAGGATTATACTCACAAAAATGGTGTATATTTTAAACTTGTACAATTAATTATTGCAAATGTATTATTAGTAAAAAAATAAAAGATGCAATGTCACATACACACATTACACAAATATTCTACCCTGGAAACCCAAACTAGGAAAAGCAACAATCTGTTTAGAGTCGCACCTCTAATTCATTATTCATCATCAATATTCATTGTTTCACGGCATCCAAAATCCATAATTCATTGAATCGTATTAGTGTTCAACCCTAATTCATTAACCATAATTAAAAAGCCATAAGTGAAAACTGTGTTGAAAACTGCTATAAAACTGATGCAAAAACCAAAAGTTGTTTTTTTCTGAGGGATCCCCCTGAACCTTCGGGAAAGGGAGATCCTCCACCTTTGAAACCCCCCTAGCAAGGGAAAGCTATCCCCCCCATTAATATCTTATTAAATATCTAATATTTCTTTTTTATTGATTTCTCTCCTTAATTATTTTTTTTTATCTATTCTTTACTATTTAGTTTTTATGTTTAATTTATGATATTATTATTAATTAAATTTGAACTTGTCTCACATTTATTAATTTATTTTGTTCTCTATTCTTCATCTTATTTTTTTTCCCTTTAATTTAATTTATGATGTTTACTTATTTAATGTTATTAATTCTAATTAAATTTGACCAATTATAATTGATATATATCTTTTTAAAATTTATGTTGTTTCAAATCTTATACACTCTCCCATATTTTAATAATTTATTGTTCATTACATAACAACTATATTTTCTCATTCAAATTCTATAAATTCTATAACATGACTCTCTCTTTTCATTATAATTTTTCAAAGCTTTTGTTCTTGATGATAGGTGGAGTGTCCACTTGAAATGTTAGGAATGTTTCAAAGATCTAACATGCGTTATTATTGATCTCTTTTTTTGTCAAGTACAAGAGACAACGTCATAGAGAATTGTATTTCTCACTTAGATAACCATTGTATTAAGATTTCTAAACATCATATTTTTTCTTCATTTACATTTAATACCTGCGAGTGGAACATGGAACACAAATATTACAAGGAAAATTTCCAGTCATAAGGAAAGCAAACAAAATTTCTCTTATCATATCATAGCAAGATAAAGCAATGAATTTGAAGCAATAAAAATAGAATATAGAGTAGCAAAGATGGTCCTTTTCATAGAAATTTAAATGATTTTGTGACATTCATATCACAACGATGTAAAGGAAACTCATTCTCGAGATTTCATGCTCACATAAAAGTTAGAAACCACAAAAGTCACGAGCTCAACAATAGCTCTCTGTGGAGTTTAAATAATAAATACAAATTGACTGTTCAAGATCAAATAAAATGTGTTCCAAAGTAACACTACATAATACTCATGATACTTAAAAAAATAAAATAAGAAATGTGTTCGTCTAAATGGACTGGAATGGGGCTCCCGTAGACCATATATTGAGTAGAGGTAACCTCGAAGGAAAAACAAAGTAGTCATAAATTGGTCTTGTACACAAATACTAACATTTAGATAACAAGATTGTATGATTGTAGATTGAGCAAGAAGAAAATAGAGGGTAATGTTTCAAACAAGGTTTATACTCACAAAAATGGTCTATGTTTTAACCTTGTAAAGTTAATTATTGCAAATGAATTCTTAGTAAAAATAAAAAAAGATGCAATGGCACATACACACATTAAAAAAATATTTTACCCTGGAAACCCAAACGAGGAAAACCAACAATCTGTTTAGATTCACACCTCTAATTATTTATTCATCATCAATATTCATTATTTCACGACATCCAAAACCCATAATTCATTGTCCCGTATTAGTCTTCAACCCTAATTCCTTAACCATAATTAGAAAACCATTAGTGAAAACTGTGTGTTGAAAACCGCTAAAAAACAAATGCAAAAATCAACAATTGTTTTCCCGAGAGATTCCCCCAGAACCCTCGGGCAAGGGAGATACTCCCCTTTGCAACCCCACTAGCAAAGGGCAGCTAACGCTCCCGCCCATTAATCTCTTATTAAATATCTAATCTTTCTTTTATATTGATTTCTCTCCTTAATTAATCTTTTTTATCTATTCTTTATTATTTAGTTTTTATGTTTAATTTATGATATTATTATTAATTATATTTGACCTTGTCTCACATTTATTAATTTATTTTGTTCTCTATTCTTCATCTTATTTTTTTTTCCCTTTAATTTAATTTATGATGTTTACTTATTTAATGTTATTAATTCTAATTAAATTTCACCATTTGTAACTTAGATATATATCTTTTTAAAATTTATGTTGTTTCAAATCTTACATGCTCTCCCATATTTTAATAATTTATTGTTTATTACATAACAAATATATTTTCTCCTTCAAATTCTATATATTCTATAACATGACTCTTTCTTTTCATTATAATTTTTCAAAGCTTTTGTTTTTAATGATAGGTGGAATGTCAACTTGAAATGTTAGGAATGTTTCAAATATCTAACACAGGTTATTATTGATCTCTTTCCCTATCAAGGACAAGAGACAACCTCGTAGGGCATTCTATTTCTCACTTAGATAACCATTATATTAAGATTTCTAAACATTGTATTTTTTCTTCATTTACATTTAATACCTGTGAGTGGAACATGGAACAAAACAATTACAAGGAAAATTTCCAGTCACAATGAAAGCAAACAAATTTTTTCTTACTCCACCATAACCACTCCCCATATCATAGCAAGATAAAGAAATAAATTTGAAACAATAAACATAGAATATAGAGTAGCAAATATGGTCCTTTTCATAGAAATTTAAATTAATTTGTGACATTCATATCACAAAGATGTAAAGGAAAATCATTCTTGAAATTTCATGCTCACATAAAATTCAAAAACCACAAAAGTCATGAGCTCCAAAATAGCTCTCTGTGGAGTTTAAATAATAAATACAAATTCATTGTTCAAGATCAAATAAAATGTGTGCCAAATCGGCACTACATAATATTCATGATACTTAAAAAAAGAAAATAAGAAATGTGTTCATCTAAATGGACTGGGATGGGACTCCTGTAGACCATACATTGAGTAGAGGTAACCTCGAAGGAAAAACAAAGTAGTCGGAAATTGGTCTTGTACACAAATAATAACATTCAAATAACAAGACTGGATGATTGCAGATTGAGAAAGAAGAAAACATAGGGGAATGTTTCAAACAAGGATTATACTCACAAAAATGGTGTATATTTTAAAATTGTACAATTAATTATTGCAAATGTATTATTAGTAAAAAAATAAAAGATGCAATGGCACATACACACATTACACAAATATTCTACCCTGGAAACTCAAACTAGGAAAACCAACAATATGTTTAGAGTCGCACCTCTAATTATTTATTCATCATCAATATTCATTGTTTCACGATATCCAAAACCCATAATTCATTTACCCGCATTAGTCTTCAACCATAATTAGAAAACCATCAATGAAAACTCTGTGTTGAAAACCGATAAAAAAGAGATGCAAAAACCAACAATTTTTTTCTCGAGGGATCCCCCCCCGGAACCCTCAGGAAAGGGAGATCCTCCCCCTTTGCAACCCCCCTAGCAAGGGGCAACTAACGCCCCCCCCCCACCATTAATCTCTTATTAAATATCTAATGTTTCTTTTATATTGATTTCTCTCCTTAATTAATTTTTGTATCTATTCTTTACTATTTAGTTTTTATGTTTAATTTATGATATTATTATTAATTAAATTTGACCTTGTCTCACATTTATTAATTTATTTTGTTCTCTATGCTTCATCTTGTTTTTTTTCCCTTTAATTTAATTTATGATATTTACTTATTTAATGTTATTAATTCTAATTAAATTGGACCATTTATACCTTAGATATATATCTTTTTAAAATTTATGGTGTTTCAAATCTTACATACTCTCCCATATTTTAATAATTTATTGTTCATTACATAACAACTATATTTTTTTCTTCAAATTCTATGGTTTCTAGAACATGACTCTCTTTTCATTATAATTTTTCAAATCTTTTGTTCTTGATGATAGGTGGAGTGTCCACTTGAAATGTTAGGAATGTTTCAAATATCTAGCACGAGTTATTATTGATCTCTTTTCCTGTCAAGGACAAGAGATAACCTCACAGGGAATTCTATTTCTCACTTAGATCACAATTATATTAAGATTTCTAAACATCGTATTTTTTCTTCATTTACATTTAATACCTGCGAGTGGAACAAGGAACAAAAATATTACAAGGAAAATTTCAAGTCATAAGGAAAGCAAACAAAATTTCTCGTATTACACAATAACCACTCCCCATATCATATCAAGATAAAGCAATGAATTTGAAGCAAAAAAATAGACTATAGAGTAGTAAAGATGGTCCTTTTCATAGAAATTTAAATTATTTTGTGACATTCATATCACAAAGATGTAAATGAAACTCATTCTTGAGATTTCATGCTCACATAAAAGTCAGAAACCACAAAAGTCAAGACCTCCAGAATAACTCTCTTTGAAGTTTAAATAATAAATACAAATTGATTTTTCAAGACCAAATAAAATGTGTGCCAAATCGACACTACATAATACTCATGATACTTAAAAAAATAAAATAATAAATGTGTTCGTCTAAATGGAATGGGAAGAGGCTCCCGTAGACCATATCTTGAGTAGAGGTAACCTCGAAGGAAAAACAAAGTAGTCATAGATTGGTCTTGTACACAAATAATAACATTCAGATAACAAGACTAGATGATTGCAGACTGAGAAATAAGAAAATAGAGGGGAATGTTTCAAACAAGGATTATACTCACAAAAATGGTCTATATTTTAACCTTGTACAATTAATTATTTCAAATGGATTCTTAGTAAAAACATAAAAGATGCAATGCTGCATACACACATTACACAAATATTTTACCCTAGAAAATCAAACTAGGAAAACCAACAATTTGTTTAGAGTCGCACCTCTAATTCTTTATTCATCATCAATGTTCATTGTTTCATGCATCCAAAACCCATAATTCATTGACCCATATTTGATCCGCTGGATCTTTTAATGACTTATGGTTGAGTTTTAATTTTGCATGCATTAATTAACCATTTGAGAAAACTTAGTGAAGAATGAGGAAAGAAGAGGAATTATAACAGCCATATACACATTTACAGATCTGAAATGAAATATAAGACAACAAACCATAACACGTAGATTGATAACGGAGTTTGGCACAACTTTGTCTACGTCTCCGGGCCTTTTCTCTGTGGGGGAGGCTTCTTTATTTCTGTTCAAAAGATCAAAAGTACATCATTGCAATGCCAAATGGCTACAAGACTGATCTGGTCATGTTCTTCTAGATCTCCAAAACCATGCAAAGAAAACAACACGCAAAACAGACGTCCAGAGCTCCCAGAAATGGACCGACAACGTCTCCTCCTCAAAAGCTTCTCTGCCTCAAAATGGCTTTGGCTTGGCTTCTCCTCAGCATAATTCTGCTCTGAATGCCCCTTTATGGCCTCAAACATGCCTTGGTTATATAGCTGGGAAAGTTGGTTGCTCATCCCCAACTT
>ML782691.1:525851-548745 GCA_009831015.1 Picea engelmannii | reverse complement strand
ATGCCTATTAAAATATTATTAATATTCTCCAAGTGATCATCAAGACTATGCAAGACATGAACAACATAAATAATAAACATCAATCACACATATGATATACACAGAGACAAAGATTCACAAGGAAACCCATAAAGGGAGAAAACCTCTTCTTCTTAGAATGATAGGCAATATTTTAAGTTCTGTACATCATCTTTCTTTGAGTACCAACTCAAAATGAGGCTACAACCTCTTCTTTAACAAGCTGCAACTTGCTGAGAGCACCAACTCTCTAGTTTCTCTAGCACCCACTAGAAGGAAGCACCAACTCCCTGAGTGTTCCAACACCAACTGGATGGAAGCACCAACTTCCAGTCACACAGGAACCAACCTATATAATAGAGAAAAATGGTTCTCCCTTGCACCACCCAACCACCCTGGTTTTTCTAGCTGCAAACAGATGGAAGCAACAACTCCCTGTGTTCAAGCACCCACTTGAAACTCCAAGGACAACAGTCCTCCCTAGCACCACCCTACCACCCTGATTATAAATATTTGCTTGAATGATAGCTTACAAAAATATAGATATGTCAATGCTTACCATTTCTTCTATGTTCTTCAATTCTGATCTCCTTCTGTCTGTTCATGCTTGGCTCCACTTGTTGTCTCTTTCCATTTTCTCTTTCCACCATTTATGCTCTTTTTCTCTTTTGTTCTTCATCTCTGAGTTTTTTTTTCACTCTGTTCATACTATCATTTTCTTTACATACGGTTCAACTCATTTTGCAGAGAAAAAACCACCAACCTCACTTAGTCACTGCCTTTTTATTTTATGCTTTCTCTCCTCATTTGTTACACTATGAATCTCCAACGCCCAAGAACAATCATTCAGCTAATATGTTACACTACAAATCTCCAATGCCAAGAACAATGATTCATTTAGTATAACTGAATCGTAACTAGTCAGGAAATCACAAAGTAAAAACCATAACCCTTCGATTAGATTGTTTATTTAATCTGTGATGTTGGATTATACGCGCAGAAGCTTAAATCATGAAGTGAAACAACAACCCTTTGATCAGATTATTGATTTAATCAATACCATTGGATTAAATCCGTAGAGGTGTTAATTTCCTCTCCACATGACCATTGGTTGTGACCATATGCCAACGAAAAAGGTTCTTCGCGACTTCACACATTGGATATTCTGTTGCGAGTCACCTCGATTCTCCCAACTCCCAATCTGCGAGGTGGAGCCTAGCAACACTAGCTCCTTCCCCTCATTCTCCACTGACATGACCTCGACTGTGACTTGGGGCCAAGCACTTAGGGACTTCACGTTTCGTGAAGTTGGAAGTCATATCACTTCCTTTCTTCGTGAACTCCCTCATGTCACATCAACGATCCATAGTCCTATGTGACCTGATAGACCAGATCTCTCCTTCATGAATCGAGACTTCACGACTTCGCATTTCAGCTCTTGTCCGATCGACGACCCATGACATTCATCGATCAATGACTGTGATCACCTTTGCGAACTTGGACTTTGCACGTTTTCACTTCTCCTATATCTGAATTCTCGATTTACGAATCAGCGCAATGTTGATCTCTCGCCATGTGTTCTACCTCAATGAGCAACGAGGATTCCTTCTGAGCTTTGGAGTATTGATTGACTCCTGATATTATCCTCCTTGCAACTCCACTATATCTAACGGCCCATGACTAATAGTTCCTCTTCTCTCAAGGGATCTCTACCATCCTTCGAGATTATCGATGGCTCCTTGCCAAATAACTCGTCGTCAACCCTTCTGAGCTTAAATCCACAAGGTGACTTAGACCCTTGTCCTTCCTCTGAACTCTTCAAATCCTCTACCCCTCTTGATATTTATTCCTTCTAAAAACTCACGGATTCTAAGGAATCTTGCGCATGCTCCTTGCGGCCTTTATGATAACCTCTGGCTATATGGAAACTCCAACACAATTCCCAGTGCTCATCCTCTTGAGCTTGTAGACAACAATTTCTCATGGTCTAGTCATTCCCGATGCTATCATTTCTGCTTTCCTATTTTCCATCAATGCTACCAATATGCCATCGTCGTTGTTGTTCTTGCCATCAATGACAAGCACGTTCCTCCTATAAACATGCCAGCATCTTCAATATCAAGATGGGTTAGATATCACTTCCAATGCACCCTTTAGCCATTCTTGAATATACTCATGTAACAGTGCTACGATTATATATTGTTTCACTCTAACCCCGAACAACTCATATTCAATAGTATTCAATGTGCCATGTTGTTGTTGTGCAATGGATGATTGGTATTCATTCTCATTCATGAAACTGATTAGTGAACGTTGGATCTCGTCTTTTGGAAAATTTGTGAGATCATCGAATTATGTTCCCCATGCGGCCCTTAATATACCTATATCACCTTGCATTTGATCTCTTGTAAATAACATGTAATATCTTATTAGGGGTGGGGCTTTGAGTTCCTTGTTGATATATGTTATCCTGAGAAACAATGTACTTATCCTTTCTTCAAGAGCATCACAAGTGGTGCTTAATTTTCAGAGGCTATCAATCCTTCCAAGCCAACCAACCAATATTTTATTTAATCTATTTTTAAAGGGGAAATCTTGTTTCTGTCTTGCAAGATCATTCATACTTGATATCCTTGCAACGAAAGTACTTACTGCATTTTTATAAAAATCTGCATCCATTTGCAAGAATTCCTTAAGTGAATGGAATATTCTCGTGATGACACTTGATTCTATGGAAATATCTAGAGATTCCATGATTATGCCAAGTCTTTTATTAATGTTTTCAACAACATATTTCCTGACACCCATCAACAGTATAGCAGCCCGGATGACCTTAGATATTTGTATGGTCACTTTTTTAGGGAATTCATCTGGGACTACATAAATAATGGCTCTACAAATAACAGATTTGGGGTAAGGGAAGATTCTAGTTCCATTATCCTCTTATTCAATCTAGCATTCTCTAACTCCCACTCTATTATCGAGTGGGATAATGCCTCACCTGTGGCCTGATGAAACTTGAGAACCCCTAAGGGCCTTAGACCTTTGACTTTGATTTCAGAGTTCCACTTTCCTAACACTCTTTTATCCTTTAGGTTGACCCTTTCAATCTATAATTTCCTGGACTATATGTGGCATGATGAAGAATCAAAGACTCTTCCTCAGAACCTGTTATCCCCTCCTAGGACAACTCCTTTGCTAAAATATGTGTCACATTACAAATCATTTTAGTAAATCAATTAACTAATACTCGAAAACAAAGCCTACCAAATGCAAGAACTAAACCTCCATGAATTTATTAGACATCATTGGTTTACATTATCAGTGATACATATGGCTATAAAATAATCCTATTTATCTTTTGGGAAGAGGCTTGGAAGAATAAAAGAAGAACACTCAAAAATGCAGCCTTATGCTTTGTCTCAAATATACAAACACAAAGCCCTGAGATAAATCGAGTAGAAGAAAAAGAATAAAGAAAGTGGAGATCTATATTTGGATATGATAAAGTTAGCTACATACTGAATGTTGTACGATATTATTATGATTATATAACCTCTTCTTTGATGGTGCTCTCATCCTTTTAAACCTGCTTCCAATGCTTCTTTGAAATTCTTTTCCCTAGTAGTTAGGGTTTCTATTCTTTTGGAAGTTTCCCACGTGCTTCCTATTTTTTGGAATAAAGAGTATATCAATGATTGATTAAACACTTATTAATGTATTATTTCATTGAAATTTGTGCCTCCAAGTGGGACCCACTTCACCTTTTTTATAAAACTTATTTAGTAAACTTTTATTTCCAAATTTTGAAGTTAACTTCTTGAAAACATTGATTGTATTTTAATGTTTTGAGCATGATAAGTGACTTCTCAACCATGGAAACCATTCTAGAAATAATATTCATTATTATGGATTTCCAAAGAACCATTCTAAGAAAAAATTGGAGGTCTATATCCCAACTTATAGCCTCAAGAAGTTGAGGTTCCAAATAGTTTTTCCAAGAAGCAATGAAAAGAGAGTTGACTATTATTTTAATTTCTAGAAATATTATGGCCAAATTCAGCCATTGAAACTTGTCCCCTTGTCTTCCTTGTCAAATTAAATTTCCAAGGAGGTATGGTTTTCCCAAAATGGATGTCTGGATCAAGAGTTATGAGCTCTGGAAGATGGAGACTCGGCCATTGTCAATTTGGTTCGTGGGAAAATCTTGTCCCTTGATTTGATTTCTCCTTTATTAATCCCACATGCATCGTGTGAGGTGAAGAATTAGTGTTTATAATGAATACACCTCCCTTATAATTCATGTGTGAAATAAAGTAACTTATGGAAGCCTTAGAGTAGCTCTTGTTCCTTAGAAATATTCATGCCTTGGTAATATTTTAGTCGTCTAGTCATTTCCTAGTCAACCTGTGAATTCCTGACACATCATGTCCATGTGTCACCCAAGGGTAGGTCTGCCTTATTTCAATGTGTCACCCAATGAAAGGTCCATGTCACTACCACATGTCACCCAAAGATAGGTCCACATCATTTCCACATGTCCCAATATGGTAGGTCCACGAAAAGGGAGAAGAAACTTAGGATAAGAAATAATATTAAAATATTAAATGAAGTGTTTGTGGAGTTACAGAAATGCAGAGGTAAAGGAGGTAGGTGAGGAGATAAAAATTGATAAAATGACTAAGTATGAGGTGAAAAAAGGGGAATGGAGAGTGCATTATAGTGTTTTTACTAAGTATAGGACTCCAATAAAAACAAAGTGTAAAACCTAGTAAAATGACTAAGTCATGAATGGTATAATTTGGGTAATGTGGAAGATAAAGGTGTAAATTGAGGGTCGCAGGATTGCACGTCTGAAGTAATGCGGTAGTGAAGGAGGAAATAAGGATGGCATCTCACATTAAAAGATAGACTAAGTATAAAACTTAATGCGGGTGAAATTTGGTTAACGCGGAAGATGGGGGTACAAATTGAGGGTCACATGATTGAGGGTCTGTAGACATGAGGAAATGTGGGTATGGGACATGTTGGAATCCCACATCACTACTCCCACACGGCATAAAAATGACTATGTGTAGAAAGAGTAAAACGTGGTAAGTCATGAAAAATGACTATGCGTAGAAAGAGTAAAATGTGGTAAGTCATGAAAAATGACTATGTGTTGGGGAGGTAAGTAGTAGGGTTACATGGAAGCAAGGAAATGGAAATGGAAATGAAATATGAAATCTGATAAAAAAAAAAAAATGTAAATGAATTATGAAAATAAACTAGAAAAATCTAATGAATTATGGGAAAATGTAAATGAATTCAGAAAATGAATGTAGAAATTGTGAAAATATATAAAATGGAAATATGAAAAATGGAAGAAGGAAATAGGCAAAAAGGAAATAGTAAAAGTAAAATGGAAAATGGAAATGGAAAACGAAAATGGAAATGATAATGAAAGTGAATAAGTGGATATGAAAAATGAAATGAATTATGAAAATGAACCTGGAAATTAATTATGAAAATGACTAAGTGGTGGGTATTATGAAAATTAACTAAGTGGATAATGAAAATGGAAATGGTTAAATATGGAAATATTTAAGTATGAAAATGACGTGAAAGACTGGAAAAATGTCTAAGAATGGAGAGTAGTGAGGAAGGAGAGGAGAGTGGAAAGAAGGAAAAATGGCTAAGTATGAAGTGTGGAGTGTGGAGAGTGGAGAATGACAAAAATGGAAAAATTGCTAAGTATAGAGAGTAGTGAGAAAGGAAAGTAGAGTGGAAAGAAGGAAAAATGGCTAAGTATGAAATGTGGAGAGTGGAGAATGAAGAAAATGGAAAAATGGATAAGTATGGAGCAACATTATGTGGGAGAAAAATGACGTATCTTGGGTGTATGAGCTCTATTTTATATTATGTGAAGTGTTGGACGAAGTTGAGACATAGGGATATTTAGTGAAAAGATAGATATAATTATTTTGCTTCTTTTAGTATCTTTTTCTTTCTTCTCTTTTGTTCAAAGATCAGGAACTATCTCTGTTAGCATTTTATTATGAAGAAATAAAGAATTGAAGTTGATTCGAAACTTCTTGGTTCTTCATAATCAACGATTGAAGATTATTTGGAACTTTCCAAGTTCGAAGAAAAAAAGTTGGTCTCCATTGATGCGTGAAAACACGTCAACACTTCATAGGACTTCTTTTTTGAAAACAACTTCGATTTCTCTAAATACCACATCTGAGCTATACATTACCTTCTTAGGTTTTAGGTAAAGCTTATAACCCTTCATACCATATTTATAACCAATAAAGATACACTTTTCAACCTTTTTATCTAGCTTACTCCTATTTTACTTTGGAACATGTACATAAGCATCACAATCAAATACCTTAATATGTGTAAGAGAGGGTTTCTTACCAATCCATACCTCATGTGGAGTATTTCCATCTAGCACTAATGAAGGTGATCAATTGACCAGGTAACATTCAATACTCACTGCCTCTGCCAAAATTTCTTTTTCTAACCTGGCACCGTTGAGCATGCTCTTTGATTTTTCCATTCGAGTCATGTTCATCCTTTCTACAACTCCATTTTTCTGAGGTGTGTATGGAGTAGTCTTCTTCCTTTCTATAACACACTTCTTATGGAATTCCTCAAATTCATTTCTATAGAATTCTCCACCATTATCCATCCTCAACACTGTAATTATTTTCTCCGTATGATTCTCCACAAGAGCCTTAAACTCTTTAAATTTTTCAAAGACTTCAGATTTATTCCCAAGAAAATAAATCCATGTATTCCTCAAGAATTCATCTATAAATGAGACATAGTACATAGATTTTCCCAATGATGGAACCAACATAAGTCCAAACACATCACTATGCACCAACTTTAATATTCCCTCTGCCCTCGCAACACCAGAGGAGAATCTTACACTATTTTTCTTCCCATATAAGAAATGTTCACAGAAATAAAAATCCAGATAGAAATAGATATACCTTCAACCATACCTTTACTGCATAGTACTCGAAGGCCCTTCTCTTTGATATTCCCTAGTCTTCGATGCCACAACATAGGATTTTCTCCAGAGACTGTAGGACTTTTATCTTCTTCAGCTCCAATATGAGGAACAACAGAATTGTTGGACCCTTCACTAATAGTTCTTCTCAACAAATTATACATAGTTCTAGTTCAAACTCCCTTAAACAACATCATTTCCCCTTAAACCATACTACAGGTTTCTTTCTCAAACATTGTTTTTATCCATGCATCGTCCATTTTTCTTACAAAATCAAAATTTTGGCCAATCCTGAGATGTACGAAACACCAAGAAGTGTTCTAATCCTTCCATCCATGAGATTCAACTTGAATTTTCCTCTTCCTATGATTTTGGCTATCGAGTCATCACCTAGGAAAACAACACCTCCATCGTGCCTTTCATACTCACAAAACCATTCCCTATGAGGATTCATATGAAAGGATGCACCTAAGTTGACCAACCATGCATCATGATCTGCATGTGTGCTTGAAGAAGCCAAGTACAAATATCCTCCCTCATTTACGAAGGTTTTTTCTTCTGTAGAAGGGGCATCATCAGATCCCTTTCTTCTCTCAACACTTTTCGATCTGCATTGTTTCTTGTAATGCCCTTCTTTTCCACATATCCAACATACCTTTACACATTTTCTTGGATATTTAGATCTTCCCCTAGATTTAGATCTCCCACTTGAGGACTTATTTCTATTTCTTTCCTAGGACTATTCTATTGTAAATAAGGCATCTGTGTTATGTCCTTCCATGTTTTTCTACCTCATCTCCTCGAACAACAAGCATGAGACCACATCATCAAAGCTTAAAGTAGTTGCATTACTACCTATGGATACAACTAGGATATCCCACAAGCCTGGTAAAGAGAATAATAAATTGATACACGTATCTTCATCATAAATATTAATATCAACAAACAATAACTGAATTACCACAATATTGAATGCGTTCAGATGCTCTATCATTGAGTATCCATATTTCATCCTTAGGTTCTATAACTTCTTCGATAGGAACAATTTTCTTATTAGGGGTTGAGACTGATACAAAGCCCCTAAATTATTCCATAATTCCTTGGTTGTAGCTTCAGTAATATTGAATCTTAGAGACACAATCAGATTGTTCTCTTTTCCTTTTTATCCAACTTTGTCAAGTCTTTTGTTGGCATTCCTATAGGTGCAGTACCTGTATCCACAATGATACATTGATATTTTTCCACCAACAGATCTTCCATCTTGAGCTTCCATAGCTAGAAAATTTACCAATTAAATTTCTCGATCTTTATTTTTTAATTGCTTGTCATTTATTTTCACCATAAGAATCAATACCACGAAGATCCCACTATAAAAAGGTTCATCACATACCCAAGCCAAACCCTTAGCCACAAAAGCATCCCCCTGAAGCGAATAACTACTCTGATACCAAATTTATATTTTAAAATTGTACAGTTAATTATTGCAAATGGATTCTTCATAAAAATAGAAAAGATACAATGGCATACACACACACACACACACACACACACACACAAATTACACATATATTTTACCTTGGAAACCCAAAATGGGAAAACCAACAACCTATTTAGAGTCGCACCTCTAATTCTTTATTCATCATCAATATTCATTATTTATATATATAGGATCTTGCGACATCCAAAATCCCTAATCCATTGACCCAGATTGTTCTCCAACCCTAATTCCTTAACTGGAATTAGAAAAAAATCAACAAAAAATGTGTGCTAAAAAATGCTAAAAACAAATGCAAAAAGATGTTGAATTTATTTTTTAAGGGCTCCCTCCCTGAACGCCCGGGAAATGGGGCTTATTCCCCCCTGCATATTCGACGCAATTAAACACATGGGGTTGGTCGTGCAAATAATATAACACATACCAAAAAAATGAAAGCAATGCTCGTGGTTCCTCCTTTTCACTTTGTTTTATTTCTCTTTAAATAAGTAGCAACACCATTGGAATTTTCATAACCATTTCTTGAATCTTCAATATCAAGATGGGTTAGATATCACTTCCAATGCACCCTTTATCCATTCTTGAATATACTCATGTAACAGTGCTATGATTTTATCTTGTTTCACTTTAACCCCAAACAACTCATTTTCAATAGTATTCAATGTGCCATGTTGTTGTTGTGCAATGGATGACTGGTATTCATTCTCATTCACGAAACTGATTAGTGAACGTTGGATCTCATCTTTTAGAAAAATTGTGAGATCATTGAATTATGTTCCCCATGCGACCCTTAATATACCTATATCACCTTGCATTTGATCTCTTGTAAATAACATGGAATATATTATTAGGGGTGGGCCTTTGAGTTCCTTGATGATATATGTTATCCTGAGAAACACGGAACTTCTCCTTTCTTCAAGAGCATCACAAGTGGTGCTTAATTTTCGGAGGGTATCAATCCTTCCAAGCCAACCTACCAGTATTTTATTTAATCTATTTTTAGAGGGGAGATATTGTTTCCTTCTTGCAATCTCATTCATACTTGATATCCTTGCAACGAAAGTACTTACTGCATTTTTATAAAAATTCGCATCCATTTGCAAATCCTTTTGCAATAATTCCTTAAGTGAATGGAATATTCTTGCGATGACACTTGATTATATGGAAATATCTAGAGAATCCATGATTATGCCAAGTCTTTTATTAATGTTTTCAACAACATATTTCCTGACACCCATCAATAGTTTAGCAGCCCCGATGACCTTAGAGCTTTGTATGGTCACTTTTTTAGGGACTTCATCTGAGACTATCATAAATAATGGCTCTAAAAATAATGGATTCGGGGTAAGGGAATATTCAATTTCCCTTATCATATTCTTCAATCTAGCATTCTCTAACTCCCACTCTATTATCGAGTGGGATAATGCCTCACCCATGGCCTGATGAAACTTGAGAACCCCTGAGGGCCTCAAACCTTTGACTTTGATTTCAGAGTTCCAATTTTCTAACACTCTTTTATCCTTTATGTTGACCCTTTCAATCTATAATTTCTTGGACTATTTATCATATTTGGCATGGTGAGGAATCACATACTCTTCCTCAAAACCTGTTATCCGCTCATGGGCTAACTCCTTTTCTATCAATTTACTTTCTACTATTTGTACCATGGACCATGTGGGAACGTCATTGAATTCATAAACTTCCATGTCTATTACCTTCATTTTTGGACCCATGGGGTCTTGAGAATTTCCTCCATATCGATTCCTTTTTCCCTAGGGAACATGAGTAATACCATGTGAAATATCCAACTTATATTGAGGGAGATCCCTACCATCTTCATCACCCACACATCCCTCATTATTCTCTCTCGCGGTAGAATTAATTTCTCGATTATTCTAGCTTGAGGAGGAACTCTTATGGGAGTGATGAACTACACCACTTTCGACATTGGATATGGACCTTGTCCTTTTTCTATGTTGTGTCTGCTTGTTTTCCTCTAGGAGAGGGACCTCTATTACACCAACATTTGAACTTTCCCTTGTTTGTGAATCATCATGGGTAGTTTGCTTCTTATTTTTAGGAGTAGTTTTTCTTGAGGTGGCTATCACCTTGGTTTCGATGTGAGCATCCTCATTTTCATCACCTCCTTCTGTAATTTCTTCCAATCTATTAAAAACTGGGGCATAGTTGATTCAAACCATATGTGTGGTGAAAATACCTTCAGGATCAAAAACTCTATGGGATTTATCTTATTTCATATTAAAAGACTTGAAGAACCCTACCATCTCAACTAGGCTTGATGAACTCTTGAATGCGATATCAAAAAAATTTAAAAGCATGGGAATAAATTGTCACTTCCTTTTCTTATTGAAGAACACATACCATGTCATATATTTTCTTCATAACTTATAAACAAAGAATCTATCACAAAAAAACTAGGGAAGAAGAATGGGATTCCCTTCAGAACCAAATATCCTTATGTACATGAACTATTCATCCAATACACATACTCCATTCGCCATGAGAAAATCCATGGTCTCCTTTGTCACCCTAGTTGGTTAAGTTCTAGTGAGTATACTTCTACATTCCTTGACAAAGGAATCTTGGATTTGGTAAAAATAAAATGGTGCCTTGTGCTTCCATAATGTGGGGTACCATAAATGAGAAGGATCTTTGTCAAAATTGGAATTCCCCCTTGGAGGAATGCCCTTGAATTTATTACAGTAAATCAAAGAAAGAACCAAGTAAGAGGTCATGTAGAACCTCTTAGTCTGAATATAGTTTTCCAATTGATGTGAAATCTCATTTGAAATAATCTAGACCCAAATGAAAATGACCCCTACTCATATCGAGTGATGGAGGACATATAAAACATACTTGGGAATGTAAATTGTTGAGTCTTGACCGACCAATCGTGCAAAAATCCACACAAATTCTTTATACGATTGAGCCAACATGCATGTATTAATCTCTTTGGGGCTCGAGGCTTCAACTGGAGGTTGAACCAAAAACTCCATGAGTATATTTGCACCACCACCCTGAGCATCTAGAAATGAGTCTTCTTTAGAAAGGTTGAGGACCTTGTTTGGTTCTGGAAGTCACAACTTCCTTCTAAAAATATTGGGCGTCAAAAGGAAATGAGTCCTTCTAGTTTCCTTTATCTCTATTAATCGATTCTTTGAATCGAATCTTCGAGTTCACCATGCTACGAGTTATCTAAAATCAAAAACTCCAGGTACGCAACCAACCTTAGCTATTCCCGAAGTCCAAACTTTGCTTTTAATTTTATCATCAAGGGAAAGCTCAAAATACCACTTATATACAATAGATCATTGGAATTCCAAGCTTTCTCAAGCTAATAATTTCATTGTATCTCCACAGAGAGGTTCTCGCCTTTTCTTGTTCGCCATATTTTCCACTTTCAATGTGCTTAGGTAAGTGTGAGGATTACATGTATAAATCAAATTTTCTATCCGATAAGTGCCATGCTAATCACAAATTAGGGGTCAATCTACTATTCAAATTTCCCCCTCGTGCACTTGATGCATTTCACTCATCAAATGGTAATTGTCGTTTGTGTACACAAGGCCCGAGGGGAAATGTGTGAACATTAATCCTCATTAATTAACAACAATCGTTCTTGCATGTGAGAGATGTGTGGCGGATATGCTATGATTACCTTGAAATCACAAATCACATCTTGCATGGAATGTGGGTGTGGGATTACGTGGAATGCAGGTGTGGGGAGCAAGAGTATCATGTGCAATGAAGGATGTGGGAGGAACGTCGAGTGTCTTCTTCCTACATAAGCCTCGGGGAAAATAGAAAATATTCTAAGTATGAGAATGTGGGTTGCAAGAATGTTGGTTATAGGGATGCAGGTTGCAAGGACACGAGGTAGCCAATACGTAATGCGAGTGGGGGAACATAGGTTTTTGGAAGGCTAGGACCACAACAGGATTGGCGAGAGTATTCTTCATGTTAAGTTTTGAGATATTATTAGGTTTCTTTTCAATTGAATAGATAAAAATAGCATAGGTAGGATCACTGAGAGAAACACAATCACAAGATACACAACATTTGTAATGGGAAACCCTCATGGGGGAGAAAACCCAACAAAAACTTCCTTAATATAGATAGCCAATACAAAGCCAAGATAATAAACCAAAAAACTAGAGAATATCCAACATTGAGAAATGTGCCTCTCTCTTCCTTCTTTGCCCAACTGTAGCTCTCCAAACTTGTGCACTTGATGAGTGAATGAGTGAGTGAGATAATGAGGTGATAACATCCTTTATTTATACTAGTTGGCAGGCACTAGAAAGGTGTCTCTTCACTGGGCAGGACTGACTTCTTTTCTTAGTGGTTAAAACCACTTTAATTAGGCATGGGTGCCGACTTCTTAATTTGCATAACACAATTAGGGTTTGATCAATCCAAAAAAGGGGATTTGGTCAAGTACAAATCCTGACATGATCAATCCACAAAAGGGAATTGATCTGATGAATAATAACTCAATAATAAATAAAATACTCTTTGCAGTTACAATATTTCAACACTCCCCCTTAACAAGAAGGGTATTCTACAACATCATCAGGAGAGAGAGAGAGAGGGAAACAACATCAACAACATCTGGAAGAAACATCAACAACATCTAGAACATTGACTAGCATATCTATAAATCATCAGAATTTTTTCTCATCATCAATATCATCATCCACAACAAGGATCTAGAATGGAATCATCATCATCTGCATCAACATGGATTAGTATAACACTAATACATCATCATCATCATCAATAACAACATGAGGCTGGTACAACATCAACAACAACAACATCACAACACGAAGGCTAGGGCATCATCAACATCAACACTAAGCTGGAAATCTTCAAGATGAAGATGGAATCTCATCAACATTGGCACGAAGCTGGAAATATTCATCACAAAGATGGCATCTAAACAACATCAGCATGAAGCTGGAAATATTCCACACGAGGATGGAATCAAAACAACAACAACACAAAGATGAAAATATTTAGCACAAGGCTGGCATCACAACAACATCAACATGAAGCTGAAAATCTTCAGCACGCGGTTGGCATCACAACAACATCAACATGAAGCTGGAAATCTTCAGCACAAGGCTAGAATCACAACAACATCAACACGAAGCTGGAAATATTCATCACAAGGCTGGGATCACAACAACATCAACATGAAGCTGGAAATCTTTAGCACGAGGCTGGCATCATAACAACATCATCACAAAGATAGAAATACTCAGCACAAGGCTAGCATCACAACAACATCAACACGAAGTTGGAAATCTTCATCACAAGGCCTCCATCACAACAACATCAACACGAAGTTGGAAATATTCATCACGAGCCTAACATCACAACAACATCAACACGAAGTTGGAAATCTTCAACACAAGGCTGGAATCACAACACTACTCCCCCTTTCGAGGGAGGTCCTTTCGAACTACACCAAGCTTGTGTCGAAATTGCTCTAACTTTACATGAGACAGAGGCTTGGTCAACACATCTGCAACATGTTCATCTGTGCCAACATAATGGAGCTTTATGGATACTCTCTGCACTATATAACGAATGTAATGATATCATATTTGTATGTGTTTTGACTTTTCATGGAACACAGGGTTCTATGTCTTTTTTATGCAACTCTGGTTATCACATAGAATCATGGTTGCTTCCATCTCCAAATCAAATAGACCTGTCAACAACTTTCGAAGCCATATGGCTTCACAACTGGCGGAACATGATACAATGTATTATGTTTCTACCATGCTGAGAGAAATACTTGATTTATTCCTACTCTGCCATGAGATCATGGATGACCCTAGACTAAAACAACATCCTGAGGTGCTCTTTCTGTCAGAGACACTTCCATCCCAATTTGAATCAATATATCCACTCAGTCTGAAGTCATGGTCTTCATTATAACTGAGACCAAAATCCAATACACCCTTAAGGTATCCCATCACATGTTTTGCAACAAGAATGTCAACACGTCTGGGTTCTACCAGAAATTGACTCAAGGTGTTCACAAAAAAACATATATCTGGCCTGGTGTTCGTCAGATACATCAACGATCCAATGATATGTTTGTACAACGTAGCATCAACCAACTCTGATGAAGTATCAACCAGGAGCTTCAACTTTGTTTCCATGGGTGTATTCATGGATTTATAATCCAACATATCAAACCTCTTCAACATTTCAACTACATACTTCCCTTGGTTAAGGGAGATCTTCTCTAGGCTCTGCCAAACTTCAAGACCTAAGAGATAATGCATTAGGTCTTTCATAAAACTCTGTAGCAAGCTTCTTTTGCAATCTATGATGGGATTTTCTTCACATCATCTACATATAGTAGAAACATCACTGACTCATCATTCATAACCTTGAGGTAAAGGTTAGAATCATCTTTACTCTTGGTAAATCCCAAGCTCATTAGGAAACTATCAATTATGCCATATCAAGCTCTAGGAGCTTTCTTCAGCTTGTACATAGCCTTCTTCAACCTGCAGACTCGAGTCTTTCTGTATTCAACTTCTAATCAAATTTTTACATCACTTTGTACCAATTTTGTACACTTTCTCAACTGCAACTCAATCTGCACAATCATGTGCCAACTCTATGTGATTTCTGCAAAGAACTATCTATCTCACTTCCTGAGAGTATGTCCTCTCCTCTTTATGCAGCTTTTCCTTCTGAAACTGGGACTCTTCACCTACAACTGCTTTGAAGCTGAGAATGATTGCTTCATTCTCACTGTGGCTGTTGAAATCTGTGAGTAAATCCTCTATTCTATTATGGCAACAAATTCATCTGAAATTGAGAGTGGCTCAATAACTGATGACGAAGGTAGCTCTTCTTATGTCAAGGAGGTAACTCTATATTTTATTGTAGTCATGTCTCCATGACCCAACTAATGTACAGCACCAACTGCCACTCAATTTTATATATGGGGATTGCTCCCCCTACATCTCATACTATATATGAATCATGGTTGTTATGGTTGTCTTCATGAATACTTGAACTATTTATTCAATTACTGGAGTAAGTGTCTCGTCATAGTCTTCTCCCTCCTGCTAGGAGAATCCTCTGGACAAACATCAGTCTTTGTACATCTCCAACATGATTGATTTGTTAGATCAATCTTGGAAGTCAATACTGACTTCTCTTCTAGTCTCACGAAAAATCCATATCCTAGTCTTTCTAACTGGCTTCCTTCTTTGTCACTGAAAAAAGGGAATCTTCCCAGGAGATTTCATATCTCCTAGAAGTTTTTGAAGCTGTGATCTAGCCTTCTCATGGCATCTATCTCCCATTCCTGGAAGTTGTCTCTTAATATGATCCTTTCTGAGATCAGGATTACTCTTGATTTCTTCTAAGTCTACAAGGACTTCATCATCTCTTACAGGGTATACTTGGCATGAAGTCTAAATATGAAAATTTGAGTCAGACTTCAAGTGAATTATGCTTCCTGTCAAGGTGGCTTCACTATCCTTTGACCAAGTCTTCTGTGATTTCTTGTTCTAATGTTCGGTCATCTTTGGAGCCTTATGCTCCTTACAATCAATCTCCATATGAGATACTCTGGATCTCAAAAATAACTTCTTCTTCATCTTCTTTGGTACATGAATGTATATGGTCATGTATGTAGTATTTTTCATATCTCATCTAATATGTTGTCTTGTGTAACCTTCACTGTATATTCCTCAGGGTTATCACCCATGACCTGAACCAAGGTCAACAAAAAAACATGCAAGAATAATACTCTTTTGATAATAGTAATAAAACAATAGCGCAAATAATTGTCACGGTAGCTCCTTTAGAGCTATCACTCGTGACCTTCCTAGAACAAAGATCAAAAGTAAGAGATACAATACGAAATGAGATCAACACTCTTCTAGTGTTGTGATCAAACATTCATCCATGGTAACCTGGAACCAACACAATAAGTTTCTCCTAGAGAATATGTTAGTTGTATCTGGTAAATGATTACATTAAGAATTTATCTCAATATGCTCACATGCTACCAAGCATAATACTTTTCAAAGACTACTACCTCAACTATAGTGTTTACTTGTAATGGGGTAGTTATCAACTTGTCATGTGCAACTTTGAATCTTATCAACTTAATTAGTCAAACCTGGAACTTGGAGTCTTGTCCTCAAGAATGAGTGTGTTGCTTTTCTTCTAAGTTTCCTTCACTCAAGATGACAAGTGCTTTCTTCAACCTGTCTTTTTCACTAAGACAATATGATATCTTAACAGAAAGATGGGTTAGAGAATAAACTCTATGATCTCAAATTTAATCAATCTAATACCTTGACTTTAATTTTGACCAAAGGTTAGTATGATGGCCATAGCTTCAACATGCAACCTAGATCAAAATAATGTCATAAAAAATAGATGCATATCAGAATAATCAAACCTAGGTTGCATTATTCCTTTGAATGTGTTGGATCTGAGATCCTTTTGGATCTATGGCAAGAGAACCCTTCTCGTACAAACACTCTTTAAAGCTTAACATTTTAAACATATGTGAATACATACCTCTAATAGTAGTGGCACCATATGGTAGCAGCGGTAGTAATTACCAACCCTTTAAAAAATTCAAGGGTGATTGAAACTAGTACTGCAACTGATACTGCAATGGTAATTGATATTGCAACTGATTTTGAAACTGCAACTGCAACTTAGGGTTTTATGAGGAAACCCTAATTTTTCAAACTTCAAATTTTGAAATTATGATCCAGGGATTAGATGCACTGGGCTGAGGGGAGTTTGTTGGAGTTGTTAGATTTCATAAATTTCAAGTCTTTCCCCTTGAAACTTGACCTGCGAAAATCTCGACTAGTACTTCTGGTACTCGTTCTAGTTTCCTGGTTTTTCTGGTTTTCTGGTTTTCTGGTACTTCTGGTTTTTTGGTACCAGTCAAAACTAGTGTTTGAATTTTCGGAGGCTCTATCCACTAAAAAGGTGCGCTCAAGCTGCCAAAAGATTCACTAGGGTAGGGCGCACTTTTCTAGATGGTTTTTAGGAAAACATTCCTCTCCAACAAGAAGCCCTAATTTTCTTGTACGACAACAATGATGTTTTTACTTATCCAATGAAAGGTGCTATCTTCAACTTAGCTATGATACCATGTTAAATTTTGAGCTATTATTAGGTTTCTTTTCAATTTACTAGATAAAAATAGCATGTGTAGGATCATTGAGAGAAACACAATCACAAGATACACAACATTTATCCTGGGAAACCCTCATGGGGGAGAAAACCCAGCAAAAACTTCCTTAATATAGATAACCAATACAATGCCAAGACAATAAACCAAAACACTGGAGAATATCCAACACTAAGAAATGTGCCTCTCTCTTCCTTCTTATCCCAACTGCAGCTCTCCAAACTTGCACACTTTATGAGTGAATGAGTGAGTGAGATAATGAGGCACTAGCCTCCTTTATTTATACTAGCTGGCAGGCGTTGGAAAGGTGTCTCTTCACTGGGGCAAGGCCAACTTCTCTTCTTAGTGGTTAAAATCACTTTAATTAGCAATGGGAGCCGACTTCTTAATTTTCATAATAAAATTAGGGTTTGACCAATCCACAAAAGGGGATTTGGTCAAGTACAAAGCCCAACATAATCAATCCACAAAAGGGAATTGATCTTATGAATAATAACTCAATAATAAATAGAATAGTCTTTGCAATTACAATATTTCAACACTCTGCATCCGCAGGAACTTAACATAGTGTGAGATGCAGGTTGTGGGTGCTTTAGACCTTTTACAAGGTCATTACCCCCACATCCACATAACTAGAGTGTTATATACAAGAAGGTGGCACGAGAAATCCATGCTTAGGTAAAAAAGGAAAGAGTATAAACCATTAATCTTTTATTAAATATCTAATCTTTCTTTTATATTGTTTCTCCTCAATTAAGTTTTGTATCCATTCCTTGCCATTTAGTTCTTTTGTTTAATTTATGATATTATCATGAATTAAATTTGTTTGCGTGGCATTTGTTAATTTCTTATTTTATTTTGTCATATATTCTTCATTTCATAATTTTTGTCTTTAATTTAATATTATCAATTCTAATTAAATTTGATTATTTATTTGTTAGAGAAATATTTTATTATTTTTAATTTATTTAATTTATCATTTTAGAGTCAAATTTTATCGACTTTCTTATATTTTAATAATTTTATGTTCATTACATTATATATGACTAATTTTTCTCCTTTAAAGTTTATAAATTACATAAATTACATAAGATGATTCTTTCTTTTCATAATTTTCATAATTTTGCAAGTTTTTTTCCTTGATAATATTTTGCAAGTTTTTTCCCTTGATAATAAGAAGAGTATCCACTTAAAATATTGGATTTCAAATATTTAACATATAGAAAATCTACACTAATAACAATTTTTAATATTCTTGTTCAAAATCCTAATTAAAAAAATATTAAAAACCTCTTTAAACCTACAAAGTTTAAAAACCTGGAACAATTATTCAAAATTAACATATTTTCATTTACCCCTTTAACAATTAATCTTTTATTAATTTTTAAATTTTTTTTAATATTTGTGTCTCTCCTTAATTGAATTTTTTATCCATTCTTTACGACTTTTAGTTCTTTGTTTAATTTAAGAAATTATTATGAATTAAATTTATCCTTGTCTGTGGCATTTACTACTTTATTATTTTGTTTCGTTTTATGTTATTCATCTTATATTTTTTTTGTTCTTTAATTTAATTTATTATATTTTTATTTATTTAATGTTATTAATTCTAATTAAATTTGACCTTTTATCCTTTAGAGTATTATTTTATTATTTTTAATTTATCATTTATTATTTTGAATCAAAATATTTTTTAATTTTAATATAGACAATATATTTTCATTATTTTATTATTTTTAATTTATTCCATTTATCATTTTTAATCAGAATATTTTTATTTTATTTTAATATAGACATAAGCTAATCAAACTGGACCATGAATGTAACAAAAGAGCCTTGAACCTCATAATCTTTGGTATAAAAGAACAACAAGAAGAGGATACACTAGCAATAGTAAAAGAAGAATTAAAAAACAAATCACAAATTGATACAACTTACCTCATAGAAACAAAGAGGCTAGGAAAAATAATTGATCACAAAGATAGGTTGATCTGTGTCAAAGTAAGTTTTAATGACCATAAATGTAGCATACTTAGTAAATCTTCGAGCTTAAAAGGGTCAAGAATATTTATAAATGAAGACCTCATTCCCAAAGACCAAGCTGAATTAAGGAAGGAAGTTCAAAAGGTAAAAGAAGCCAAGAAAGAAGGAAAACGAGAAATAATTAGAAATCGAAAAGCTATTGTTAGGGATAGAGACCAGAAGGATAATAATAAATAGGAATTTGGGACACTCGGGATCCTTTTTTGGAATTGTCGTGGCTTTCCATGGCACAAAGGTCCTATGATAAATTGGATCCTGAGTGATATTGATATTATCTATCTAGTTGAAACTTGGGAGCATGAGGAGTCTAAGGTCCCTAGCATGGAAGGATTTGTCTTGTCCCGCCGTAGAGGGATAGGAGGCATAGCTTGTTATATTATAAAGAGCATTTCTCCTCACATTCAACTTCATAAGATTGACCCTCTTAATTAATACATTTGGATGCAAATTTCAGACACCAATGCTAAGAAGATGTATATAGCAATTTGTTATTTTGCACTTATTAATTCTACTTTTTATAAGAAAAATAATCTAGATAAAAATTGTCCCTATAATAATTTAGAACAAGATATTTATAATTTGAAAAATGAAGGTAATATTCTCTTGCTAGGAGACTTTAATGCTAGGACTGCAACTAAACAAGCTACTCTTTTAAGTAATGAGTCCAACCATAATCCTTTATGGCTAGATGAGGGCCTTGTTTTATCTAATAGCTACAAAATATGCTTTGAAGACCTAATTGAGAACATGTTTGGTACTGAGTTGGTCAAGCTCTGCAACTCTCAAGACCTAATAATTTGCAATGGAGTAATGAAGTGGCCAAACTCCAACTAGATGACCTGTATTCATGGGCTAGTTAGTATTGTTGTAGATTATGTGATATCTAATATCCCCGTTTCCAACCAAATAGCAACTTTTTACCTTTTAAATGACCATGAGCCTGACTCTGATCATAAACCTTTAACCCTAACTCTAAAACCTTCCATGCATAGGAGCACCATTGAAGAGAATTATGATAATCAAAGGAATTTGTGCTTTGACAAAAGTAAAGTTGACATTTTCTTAAAGGATTTAAATAGTAAATTAAACCTCCCAACTTATAAGGACAACATTGAAGAACTCTATCATAATTTTACAACTACCCTTTCCACTTCTATTAACAAGTTCTCTTTCGAGGTGTCCTATAAAAAGAATAATAGAATGACCAACCCTTGGTATGATAAAGAATGTAAAATTGCTAGGAAATCTATTAGGGATGCTTCTAATGAGCCCTTAAAACTCGATAAGATCAATATGTAGAAAGCCCTAATTAAAAGGAAAAAAATATACTATATCAATAAAAGGCAATAGCAACTTTCAAAACTATACAAGTTGGATCCTAAGAAGTTATGGAGCCAAATTCTAAAACGCAATACTAAAGAAAATAATAGGATTCCCTTAAGGGACTGGAATTCCTGCTTTAAAAGTCTTTATGAGTTCCCTAATGCCATGGACACCATTCCTATTGTCCCTACAAAGGAAGAAGTTTTTTCTTTAGATGACATAGAGTTCGGGGTTAAGCGACTCGCAAATGGGAAAGCTAAGGACATTGAAGGCTACCAAGCTGAAATTTTTTAAATTGGAGGGCCAATCCTTATCCCTCACATACACAAGCTCTTCAATTTAGCACTCAAGAAGGGTTTCCCTAAACCTTGGACGAAAAGCATCATTGTTCCTATTTTTAAAAATGGGGATGCAAACATTCCCTCTAATTATAGGACCATTATTATTAGCTCGATTTTAGCCAAGCTTTATGGAATTATTTTGGAAAAGAAGAATAGCCTTTGGCTAGAAAGTCACAGTAAAAGAGCTAAAGGCCAGGCCAGGTTTAGGAGATATCATTCAACTGCAGGCCATCTTGTTAACTTTAGGATCATTATAGAGGAGTTCCACAATACTAAAACCAATCGTTTTTGTTGTTTTGTTGACTTTAGAAAAGATTTTGACATGATTCCTAGGAAAAAACTTAGGAATAGGTTGGAAGAGATAAAAGTGACTCTCGAGTTGAGGGCTGCTGCAATAAGGATGTATGAGAACCATTATTGCTAAGTTTAAAAACATTGAGGGTTGTTCAAAAGAGATTAACTGCAATATCAGAGTCAAACAAGGTTGTCCCTGGTCCCCTACCCTTTTTGGCATATACATTCACACGTTAGAAGAATGCTTGGAAAAAGTAGGTTGTGTCAGCCCTACTCTCACAAGTATAGTCATCAATATTCTTCTTTATGCCGATGATATCGTTCTTATGGCAAGGAGTCCCCATGATATTGTAAACCAACTAAGAATCCTCAAGGATTTTTGCTCCAATATGGGTATGACTGTTAATACTGATAAGACTAAGGTCATGATTATTAAATCCAATAAGATCTCTTATGATACCTTTGTATATGACAACAACAACTTGGAGAAAGTGACTTCATACAAATATCTTGGAATTGATATTCACCACAAGCTCAATTGGAATTATAGCATTGAGAAAAGGATTATTGGGGGATGGAAAGCTTATTATGGGCTTGAAAACAATTGTAAATCAGTTGATCTTTGGAGTTGGGATAAGAAGAAACTCCTCTTTGAGACTTTTGTTACACCTGTTATTATTTATGGATGTGAAGTCTGGGGTTGTAGTATCTCTCGAGAATCCTGGAGAAAGATAGAGCAAATACAAAAGAATTTTATAACCTATAATCTCAAAATTAAAGGAAATACGCCCTATCCCATCCTCCTCTTAGAAACAAGCCTCTCCCCCATTGAGAGCATGGCTATGACTAGGTACCTAATGTATAAGAACAAGTTAAACAACATGGAAGACAAGAGGCTACCTAAAATTGCTTCAAAATCAAGTCATAACCACCATCGACTCAAGAGAGGATGGAATAAAGACACTCGGTCTTGGCTAAACTATTGGGGAATCATGGAAGAAACCATTTTGCAGAAAAAAGATACTATTAAAAAAAATGTCAAATAAAAATTTAAAGAGAAAATGTGGTGTGATAAAGAGTTAGAGGAAAAAATAAAATTAAGGTATTATAAAGATGTAATCAACCCTAATCTAGAAGATCAAAATTATCTATTT